>CAUYON010149280.1:0-12278 GCA_963573935.1 Arctocebus calabarensis
ATGGATGGAGCTGGAACATATTCTTCTTAGCAAAGTATCTCAAGAATGGAAGAAAAAGTATCCCATGTACTCAGCCCTAATAAGAAGCTAATTTATAGCTTTCATGTGAAGGCTAAAACCCAACTATAGCACAAGAATACAGGGAAAGGGGAAAGGGAGGGGACGGGAGGGGGGAGGATGGGTGGAGGGAGGGCAATTAGTTGGAACACACCTACGGTGCATCTTAGCAGGGTGCTGGTGAAACTTATTAAAGGTAGAGTATCAATGTCTTTATATAGTGACAAAGAAAATGCCATGAAGGCTATCTGTAACAGTACAATCAAAGTATTTCTGAATGTATATGAATCGTGCCCTATGATTGCACCAATGTACACAATTATGATTCAATAAAATTATAAAAAAATAAATAAAAACCTTTTGAAAGGGATTCACCATTCTAAATGCCATTAAGAACATCTGTGATTCATGAAGTTAAAAATTAAAATTAACAGGAGTTTGGAAGAAACGGATTCCAATCCTCGGCAATGACTTAGAGGGGTTCAAGACTTCAGGGGAGGAAGGACTGTAGATGTTGCAGATGTGGTAGAAATAACAGGAGAACTAGAATTAGAAGTGAAACCTGATGCCAGAGGCAGTGGCTCACACCTGTAATCCCAACACTTTGGGAGGTGGAGGTGGGTAGATTGCTTCAGCTCAGGAGTTCAAGATCAGCCTGAGCAAGAGCGAGACCCTGTCTCTACTAAAACTAGCTGAGCATTGTGATGGGCACCTGCAGTCCCAGCTACTCCACAGGCAGAAGCAAGAGAATCGCTTCGGCCTAAGAGTTTGAGGTTGCTGTGAGCTATATAATGCCATAGCATTCTACCCAGGGTGACAGAGTAAGATGCTGTCTCAAAAAAACAAAAGTAAAGCCTGAAGATATGACTGAACTGTGCAGTCTCACAGTAAAATCTGCTGAGTGAGGAGCTGCTTCTTATGGATGAGCAAAGAATGTGGTTTCTTGAGATGGAATCTATTCCTGGTGAAGATGCTATGAACTTTGTTGAAATGCAACAAAGGATTCAGACTATCACCCAAAATTAAGTCAATAAAGCAGTTGACAGAGTTTGAGAGGACTGACCTCAATTTTGAAAGTTTTATCAAGGATAAAATACTATCAAACAGCATCGCACGCTATAGAGAAATTTTTCATGGAAGAAGGGTCAATCTATGCAGAAAACTTCACTGTTGTCATATTGTCAAGACCATTGCCACAGCCAGCCCAACCTTCAACAGCCACCACCGTGATCCAGCAGCAGCCAGCGACATGGAAACAAGACCCTCCACCAGCAGAAAGGTTACAACTCCCTGAAGGCTCAGAGGGTCGTTTGTAGTTTTTAGCAATAAAGCATTCTTTAACCAAGACATGTACATTTTTAAACATAATGCTATTGCACATTTAATAGACTAAAGTATGGGGTAAACATAACTTTTAAATGTACTGAGAAACACAAAAAATTATGAGACTAGCTTTATTGTGATATTCCCTTTTATTACAATGGTCTGGAACCAAACCCATGATATCTGTGAGGTATGCCTGAATAATCTCAACGCAGCCCAAAGCAATATTCCATATATACATATTTTTTAACTTTTTATTTTAAAATAATTGGAAATCATTTTGGAATAAGAGAAGAAATGCAAAGATGGTTTAGAAAGTCCCCCACACCTTTCCCTCAGTTCCCCATGTTAACATCTTCCCTAACCATGATACAATTATCAAACTAAGACGTTAACATTGGTTCAATACTAGTAATTAAAACAAAGACTTTATTTGGATTTCACCTATTTTTCTGGTGATGCCCTTTTCCTGCCCCAGGTGGCAATCAAAAATACGTTGCATTTTCATACACCTTGTTTTTAAAATAAGCAAACATTTTATGATTTATAAACATTTATACTTCCCTGGTAAGAAAATGTCCTGGTACTCAGGGCAAAAACTTAATCCTTTTTCTCACCATCAAAGAGAGCAATCTTTGACATGATCCGCTGGCCTCCAGAGGGAACAGAATTTGATCTACAGTGAGATAAAAACCCAGACAATGACTGAACCTCTTAACCCTCCATGAGCAGCCACCACCCTGGCCTCTCTCCACGGCAACTAACTGGTATTTAAAAGTAATTTATGTTAATTGCAATCGGGCCTATATGAACATTACAAAGCAAACTGGCTTCAAACAAAAAGGCTCAAGAGAGGAGCCTAACAAAAAATTAATTTTGTAAAAGACCTATTTCTACTCCAACTTGTTTTTAAATATATGTTCTGAGTCACACACCATTAACCGTCTCAATTTATTAATAATCTCAGGGCAGCCAACTATCTCAGATCATGCAAAGATGAAATCTTGCATAAAAATGAAAATGAAATATCTACATGCAAACATTAAAAGGTAGTCAGCTGTGATGGCCAGAGAGGAAATTTTTTTTTTTTTTAAATCCAGAACATGTAGGAAGGAAAAAAAGAAAAAGGCTGCCTGAACTGTTAACTTAAACTTTGTAACCAAAATTCTTCACCTCTGAGCATGAGATTGTTTTAGAAAGACCGGTTCAAAGAAAGTTCTTTGGAATTCCTTCCTCCTCTTCCCCCAGCAAAGGTTCATGATGAGAGCAGAAGGCCCCCATATTCTCAAAGACCCTTCTTTTTAGCTGAGGAAATGACGGTGCTGTTTTGGCATTTTAAAGCAAGAACAAATACTTTAGCTATAAAATCCACTTTGTAGATTGAATCAGCAAGACAGCTGTTTACACAGAAACCCTTTCCCTTCTCCCTCCAAGCCCCTCTGTGATTCATATCAGCAATAAAACACTAGCTAGAACAAAGACAAATGGAGTTAAACAAGAGGGCGGCACCACAGCACACCCCACCACCTAAATGCCTAGTGTTATGCCCGTTCCCCAGTCATAACAGCGTGTTTCCATTTGGCCTATTTCTGTGAATGATGCCTCTCAACCTACCCCACTTGAAAAAGAAAAACATCTCCTCAAAGCTGACCAACTTTTTGTAGCAGAGCCAGAAATTAGATTCTTATTGCGTAAAAGGCTCAATGGGTGTGATCCAATCCATCCTTGATACGCTCTGGGCTTTAAAGTTTGCTCTCCTTTTAGCCACAGGGAACCCGATGTCTCACTAGCACCTTTCTCTCTCCCCTCCTCACCACTATCAGCCGGGTCCCTAAGAAAGCAGGGTGGCAGGGCCACCAGATACTGGGCAGGCGGTGTGTTAATTAATTCTCCTAAGTGACATAAACTTGGGGAAGGGCCAGGAAAACACATGACCATCCATCATGGGAAAACAACTCCAGGATGGTGTTTGCCCTGGAGGGTAGGTACAGCTCCCCAAACCAATTCTTCCCTGTTCACTCTTCAAGGCCCAAGCCAAAGGTCACTTCCTCTATAAAGCTTTCCCTGGCTCTCCCCAACACTTACACCCACCTCAGTCCTGTGACATCTTTACCTGCCTCCCCAAACCAACTGCACCCTCGATGGCAAACAAGGACCCTTCCTTGCCTCTGTAACCCTAGCTCTGTGCCCTGCACCCAACTCAGAGCAGAGGATCAACAAATGCTTGCTCAATGAATGAACCCAACTCAACTGCTCCCAGAAACCACATTACTAAATGCTAATTACCACTAGCTGTATGAATAATGAATGAAGAAATGAACTAACAAACGTCTCCTTGTTAGCCAGGTTGCCAAGTCCTTTGGGAGCACAAAGAAGGAATCGACTGGCTTGTGGCTGTGGTAGGATGGTTCAAAGATGAGACGACTTGTCTTGAAGGGGTGAGAGGGAGGGAAGAGGGACAATCAAAGAAATCCACAGGCTGGCAGTAGCCCGAGTTGCTGCCAGTCAAGTTCTGGGCAACTTGGACTCACTACTTCACCCTAGAGTTGATGACTGTTGTGTGGTATTAACAGAAATATGGGTATTAAGAGCAAAGAGATGCTTAAGAAGAAACTCAACTCCCTTTCCTCCTCTAACCCCGGACAGTGCCACACCCTCTCCAGCCACATCTCACTCAACTGCCACAGTTCCCTGAAAGATGCCTGCCTCCTGCACCTGCTAGTACTTAAAAACCAGAGCCAGACACTCAAACAGCACCCAGATGAAGTGCTGTACCAGAGCAGACAAGACGAGATTTATGATAAAGGAGGCACCGAATCTCTTCCCACTCAATCGAATAAAAAGGTCAAACAAATATTCAATTTGTGGCTGGTCAGAGCCAGATACTCCCATTTCTGGGATTCTGCCAAAAATAAACAAGTCCACCTTCGGAAGCCTCCCTTGGGGTCATTTGCAAAAGTCCTCTCCAGCCCCTCTCCCCTGAACCCCACGCCACTGGAGAGAGACAGAACCACAGAGGCCCACAAATGCACTTGAAGGTGACACGGGAACTTCTTCAGGTTTTCGGGAACAAGCCTCAGAAAAAGTAAACACGCGTCGGCTATCCATCTACAACATCTAACATCTTGGATTCCTTTACAAAAGAAAAAAAAACAATAAAAGCACTGATTATATATTCAGAAGATGTGCCATATATCCAGGAAAAAAATGATGATCAGATACTCAAGCCTTTTCTAATTCTGCAAATAATCAAGTAATGGCAAGGTGCACACCGTGAGTTACAGCTGGAGGAGGGGCAGGGGCAAGAGGCGGGCTCCACAATCAGGCTCCAGACACCCCGCAGCCCACCGCCAACCCTCCCGGGGCTCAGGAGTCAGAATGTGAGCGGGAGCTTTCCTACTCCAAGCCAGAAGCAGGACAGGGGAAGCAGGACTGGTCTTGCCAAGGCCCTTCGGAAGGCAGGGCCCTGAGTCTCTACCCAGCCCCAGCTGCAGCCTCAGGCTCTGGGGCAAACATCACCCCTGATTCACTCAGGAAGGGCTCTGCTTGACACTCAATACCTCTGGCCAAGTAGAATGACTTTTTTTTTTTAACTTTATTGAGGATAAGGAGTAAATTCTTCCAATGTTCTCAGCTTTCCAACAGTGGACCTCTACAAGAAAACAATTATCTCAGGTCAGGTGCAGTGGCTCACGCCTGTAATCCTAGCACTCTGGGAGGCCAAAGGGAGAGGATAGCTTCAGGTCAGGAGTTCAAGACCAGCCTGAGCAAGAGTAAGACCTTATCTCTACTTAAAAAAAAAAAAAAGAAAGACAGAAAGAAAGAAAAGAAAAACAGAAAAACTAGCTGAGTGTTGTGGCCTAGCTCCTCAGGAGGCTGAGGCAGGAGGATTGCTTAAACCCACGATTTTGAGGTTGCTTTTGAGCAAGGCTGAGGTGATGAAGCCCATAGCCTGGGCAACAGGGTGAGAAAAAAAAAATTAGGCAGTGCCTGTGGCTTAGTGAGTAAGGCGCCAGTCCTATATCCCAAGGGTGGCGGGTTCAAACCCAGCCCCAACCAAACTGCAACAACAACAACAAAAATACTGTATTTTTTGATTCAAAAGATCAATTCATTATTTAAAAGGCTCTTGTTCTGAAACCTTTGGCATTGGGAAGAATTCTCTCTCCTTAACACACCTTGCTCCAGAAGTCAAGGTTTTCATGTAGTGGGGTTTTCTCCTCCTGTGAGAGGAAGGATCCATTTCTCGGTGCTGCATCTGGGCACGTCCTCCAGCTACCAAACTCGAGAGCCACTAAGGCCACCTGCATAAAAGGCCGTAGCAAACTCTTCCATCTGTCTTGGCCCCAAATTGGCTTCTGGGTGGAACAACCCACTTGCTCCCAAGAGAATCTTAGAGCCATCTCTCCAGGTTAAGGTACACAGACCTCAGCATACTGCAGGGACCTGGTTACAGACACAGATATCCAGGCATCCAGGAGCTGGAGATTCAGGGATGAGGGAACCCCCCCCTCCAATCTCTAACAACCACCTCGGAGAGGTTCTTGCGCCAATACTGGCTCACATCAATATACCCTCTTAAGCACCCACCCCACTGGAGTCACTGGGGCACACAGCGGGGTTCACTCTTCCCCCACCATGACCACTTTCCCACACCCGTTCATACTCAGCCAGTCCCTGCTCCCATCCAGACCCCCTTTTCTTACCTAACTGGCCTCCCTTAGCTAACCCACAATGTTGCCAAGGTTTTTCTTTCTAAAACATAACTTTGAACCTGCCCTTGCTAACCAGCCTCCTGCACCCCAGACAACCTTCGGGTAAGGTCTCCATATCTTGGGCTTGACATGCAAAGCCCTACCTGCTCTAGGCCCCAAACCACCTGTGCAGCCTCCTCTCCCACCCACACTGTGACCTACCTTCCATCCCTTTCTCCCAGGCAGCTGCTCCGCTGGCCCTGGGCCTGTCTTCCCAGCACTCAGCCCAATCGGCAGGACTCTACCATTCTCGAAGACGCACCTTCTCCGGGAAGGCGTCCTCTCCGCTCTTCTCTGCCTCCACGCTGATGGCAACCACTGGGGCCTTTCACAATGCGCCCCCCCCACCAGCCTCCTCAAGGACAGGGACCACCTGCCTTTTGTTTCACTCCTATCTCCCCAACTCCAAGGTAGGGGTTCAGTCCGCAAGTGCACTCTGTGAATGGGCGCTGCCCCCGGGGCCCCGTGTCCTTCACTAGGAAAAGCCCTACTCAATGGCCATCCACTTGACTTCGGGCCACAAGAGGAACAAGCCCAGGCTGCACAAACAGTTCAACTCGCTCCAGACCTGCTATAGAGAAAACAAATCAAGTGCAGACCCTGCTGAAGAGGGGTCAGGTGTGTCATCTCCTCATATAAGAAAAAGCAGTGGAGTCAATCCATCTTTCAGCAGCCCCTAATGGTACTAAGCAGCATGTTTAGCTGTTATTTCAATAAGCCCTATTAAGACCCAATTTTCTTGGGTCTTCTTTCAGATTCTGCAGCATTAAAAGCCTCGCTGCTTAATTACATTAGGAGCACCTGTATATATTATGTGCAATAAATCAACTTTAATTTACCACCACACAAGGCTATTCATCTTCTCTGGGTTATTTATTGCTCAGTATTATTGGTGCTGAATTGTATCCTCTCCGCTGTAAGGAAGAACAGTTGGGGTAAGAAAAGCCAAAGCTGTATTTCAGAACGCTCCAGGATGCTGATCACACATGTACCCAGCAAAAAGGAAAGAAAAAGAAACATATAAGCGAATCTTGGCAATCTGCTCCTTGCTATTTTCCTAAAACACTCCCCAAACATTTTGATGTTTTCTTTTGCACGCATGCACACACATACCAGTTACCCACTGAAACAACACAACCTGCAGAACAGGCCCACAGCTCTTGCCGGCAGAACTGGGTGTGGGACACTGGTGTAGCTGGAAAACAGGGAGGCTCCCTGGGCCGGAGGAGATGATTGTTCCCTCGTATGGTGCTGTCCCCAGTCCTAGTGTCAGGACCTGATAGCAGTGATAGGCAGCCATCCACACCAGGCACACCAACCCGCCTCCCCGATAATCCGAGGAGGAGGGCACCTCTCTTTGTGACGACACTGGGGCCCTTGCTTCTTTCAGAATATGATCAACCCTGCTGTCAAGAAGTCCCCAGTCCCCTGCACCTGAGACATAAAACACAGATACCTGAATCCCACAATGGAGAATCTGATTTCAACATGCCCAGGGAAGCACAGTGAAGCCCCAGAACCACTATCCAAAGCCTCAGGAGCAAGGCTGGCATCCATTACAGAATATCATTAACATAACTAATGATGACACATCTGAAAGTGACTTCCAACGCCCTGCCGGGCTCTTGACTCAGCCCTTCAATTTCCATTCATCATCACACCCACCCCAAAGTCGGTATTAACACTATTACTGTCATCCCTATCTTACAGATGAGAAACTGAGGCCCAGAGGCTCATCTTCCTATTACACCTGACTGGGCAGGCTGGCCCTGCGTCTACCTTCTCAACCACTAGGCCAAACGGCCTCTCCAAGGCCAGACAGGCCAGACAGCCCACACCAGCTCCTACCAGACAACAGCACCTTTTGTTCTAAATAAAGGGGAGGCAAAAGTCACCAAGACATCTCAGGATCCACTTCCAGTCCAGAAAGCTATCCAGTTCTCCCAAGTTCAACATCTAAAGCTACTTCATGGAAATTGCTGGCAACACCCAGGTCCTGTCTCTGAGCTTCCCACTGACCCTATCCAGCTAGTTTCTGACAAGAGCAGGCCACACCTTGCTGCAGGGCAGGTGCTATCCCTACAGCATGGCAGTCAGGCCACCAGGAACTGAGGCAACATCGCAGAGCGGCTCACAGCCTCCTTCTCCTCCTCATCAAGGCAGCTGACTTCTTTACAAGCGCGGCAGCAACATGCAACTCTCATTTGGTAATTTACCTTCAATCAGAACCTAGGAAAATCCCCGGCCAACCAATCCCAGCAGACAATGTTTTCCAGGCTCATCTTACAGATGACAGAGGGGAATAAAAGGGAAAAGAGAATGGCAGAGTCCTGGCAAACAAAACCTTTTTTTTTTTTTTTTTTTAATGAATTCACTTCAAATAAAAGTCCATTCAGCGCACGCAGAAAGGCCAGTTCCTCTGAGTGTCAAATGTGTGTGTGCCAAGGATGAGAGAGCAAATCAAACTCATGAGCTTGTAACCAAACTCTTGAGGCCCAAGCACAAGACAGCCAAGAGCCCCCAGGGAGTAGAGTCACTCTGCTAAAAGAAGTTCCCACTCTGAGCAGCCCACGGAGAGGCAGGCCTGGGTGGAAACGTCCCTCTCCTGCCCCTTCACTTAGCCAACAGAGAGGACTGCCAGGCACTAAGAAGAGCGAACCCAGGGCATGTGGCTGGTCAGCAGAGGGAGGCCAGGGCCTGCACCAGAGGACTTTTCCAAGCACCCTTCTGCTCTTGAATTCCATGACTATTTCACTATCTCAGTTCCAGTCCACACAGAATAGAACCTCAGATCGCACACAAGTCTCTTTCCTTCTTGTGCAGACTACAACAACGAATCTCAACTAGGGGTGATTCTGCCCTCCAAGGAACATTGGCAATGTCTGGAGACACTGCCAGTTGTCACAACTAAGGAGAGACTGCTGCTGGCACCTAATGTTTTTGTAAAAGCCAGGGACGCTGCTAAACATCCTACAATGTGCTCAATGCACCCCCACGTACAGCAACGAAGAATCATCCAGCCGTAAACGTCAACAGTGCCAAGGCTGGAACCCCTGGGCCAGATTACTGACAGTAATTAAATACACACACAGTCTTCCCATGACCTTCCACCCACTCCCAGCACCCCACTAAATCAAGCAAGAATTAGAAACCAAACTGGTGCTGTCTATGACCTGGACGCTGAGATCCACCCTCGGCCAAGAGCAGGGGTCTGTCATGATGGCAGCAAACCTCTCTCGGTCTGCTCCACAGTTCCCGACAGCGGCCAGAGAAAGGGAGAACAAGTGAGAAGAAGCTGGGCCTCTGACTGTGAGGCCAGTCCTCAACTGAGCGGACCCTGGAGGTCAGGGGATGATCGTGCAGAGAAGAGACAACCAACCTTCCAGGGTCTGGAAGCCCAAACCCCACGCTGCAGCAAGCCAGCAAAACCAAGGGACTGACCGAAGGCTCGGTTACTGCGCAACCCTCCCTGCCCCAGCAACAGGCGGACCCAGACTCACGACATAATCAACACTAAGCACGTACTCAATATCAGAAAATTTGATCTGTTCCTAGAGCCACCGCACAAAGTCTTATTATCCTCATTTTACAGATGACACAAATGAGGCTCAGAGAGGTGATATAGCTCGGCCAGGTCACACAGCCAGAATTCACCCCCAGACCTGTTTCCAAAGAACAGGCTTTATCTCAGACCACATCTCCCCTCTCCTCTTAAATGTCCCACCAAGGACAGAAGAACGGAGGAAGGAGGAGGGCGCCCCACATCCACCTGGGGCTCCTCCTGCTCTCCACATGAATGTGTGTTAAGTGAATAATCTGGCCACCCCGTCTCATCTCCAGGATCCCTTTAGGATACGCAACAGTGGACCTGCTACAAGCACAGCCCAGTACGAGCACAGCACTCTCATTTCATTATCTGCTGGAACTACATCCTGCCTGCCCTCTAGGCCCGGGCTGCAGTGCTTACCAATTACAAAAAGGAGGCTAGGCACTTAGGCCAGCCACGTGCACAGTTGTGAAGGTTACAACGAAGCAGAGGCTGGGGAAGAGGCTTCCAAGGTCCCAAAGAAGAGCAGAAAGACAGAGAAGCACCACAAGCCTACAAGTGGAGCTCCAACACCCACAACAAACCACCAAACAGTAAACACAAACCCACAACTACAGAGAAGATGCACTCGGCCACCTGAGTCACGGCGGACCCTGAGACTGTGGGGCTGAACCTGCTCTGTAAAGTGCCCCAACACACGCCCTTCTATCCCCAAAGCATCCCTTCCCCAAGGCAGGGCGAGAGGGAATTGTGGACGGGACAGTAGGCCAACAAGTCACCGGTCCAAGCAGTCCCCAGGCCACAGAGGAGACAGGTTCTATAGGTTCGTTCTTAAGTTGAATCTGTAGGTAAGTTGGAACAGGCTCATTTACCTATTTTACCTGTAATGGCCTCCACTCACAAAGCGCCAGTCATACATAAGTCAGATGTTTGTAACTCAGGGACTGCCTGAACAGTGGCACTCCCCTCTCCCGGGCTGTGTGTCCCTGAGGGATGCAGGTCCCTGACCACTGCTCTCACACTAGCGCTGCAAGGACGCATCCTTGGGCCAACAAGACGAGGCCCTCCCGAAAGGTCCTGTTACGAAGGTTTAGCAAAAAGAAGAAAGAAAAGAAAAGAGAGAGAGGAAGGAAGGAGTGAAGGAAGGAAGGAGGGTAGGTCGGTTGCTTTTTAGGGACACTTATTTGCAGAGTACTGTAAGGACCATAATTATGGAGTGAAAGAGATTGCCTTTTTTTCTTTAATTTCCACTGCTTCGAAATATTGCTTCGAAACTCTGCAGTGAGAGCTGGTTCTCTCCGGGCCACCCTCTCTTGGTCTCGCTTTGTTCCCTGGGCCTGCTCTGTGCTCTGAGCATTACACCCTAACCCACAGGCCCCATGGCTCCTGGTGTCTCCTGCCAAAGCTGCCCATTCTGTACTGAAAGAGCTCACCTTTCCTAATTCTGTTCGTTCGGGTTTTTAAAAAAAAAAAAAAAAAAAAGGAAGGTAGGTTTACTGGGAGGTCATTTTGCCGTAGGAAAGGAACAAATTAAGTTGAGGCCCACTGTGGGCTGGGAAATACATTCTCCATCAGACCAGCGACCTTGGGGCCTTCAGTGTGAGGCAGGAAAGGTCACTGGTATGGCGGCCCCTTGTTTACAGAGCCCGGATACCAATGACACGGTCACCTCCGAGAAGCACAATTAGCAACGCTGGCTCGCCAACTCTTTTATTGGTTGCCCCTTAAACACTCCAGAAATCCGTCCAGTTCCTTGCGGAGTAACAAAAAACAAAGGTGCCCTCAGCAGGAGGGGGAAGCCAGGACTCCATTATGAGCAATTAGTGAATCAATGACTCTCAGAGACACTGATTTAGACCAGCAGTTCTTATTAGCGACCCTCCAGGAAAAATGCAAGGACACACAGCTTCCAGGAGAGACTAAAAGTCGCCACAAACCACCTTCAGAGTCTCCCCCTAAAACACTTTAAAATGTGTGCTCAGTCTGAAAAAATATATATATTTGTGAACTGTTTTCTTCGTGCCAAAGAAGAAAGTTTTCACTTGAAACTACAGCTATTGGTTCTGTCGGCCTAGGTAATTACTCTCTCAAAAATCCCAGAAATGGGACAAGGAATTAGCCATTAGTCAAAAGAAAGAGAAATAAAAAGGAAAGGAGGGAAAAAAAGAAGGGAGAAAGAGAAGGAGGGAAGGGGGGGAGAGAGGAGCTAATAGGAACGGCATGACCCTTTTCTAGCTCCCAGCAGAAGAAACAGGGATCTAAAACAGAGCCTGGGTCTCCACGCCTACTCCACTGAGTCACGCGACACGAAGTATCCTTTAGCATTTTTTTTTTTTTTAAATAATATCACCCCCTCATCCATCCAAACACCTGTTCAGGAAATCAGAAGACATACAGAAAGTGCCAGGACGGGCGGCTCCTGTGGCTCAGCGAGTAGGGCGCCGGCCCCATATACTGAAGGTGGCGGGTTCAAGCCCGGCCTCGGCCGAACTGCAAAAACAAACAAAAAAATAGCCGGGCGCTGTGGCGGGCGCCTGTAGTCCCAGCTACTAGGGAGGCTGAGGCAAGAGAATCGCTTAAGCCCAAGAGCTGGAGGT
>CAUYON010149282.1:0-35526 GCA_963573935.1 Arctocebus calabarensis
GATCGCCTGAGCTCAAGAGTTCAAGACCAGCCTGAGCAAAGCCAAGTTTCCTACTTTTGAACTAAAAGTACAAAAACTAGCCAGGCATTGTGGCCAGCACCTATAGTCACAGCTACTTAGGAAGCTGAGGCAAGAGGATCAGTTGAGACCAGGAGTTTGAGGTTGCTGTGAGCTATGAGGCCATGGCGCTCTACCCAGGGCGACAGAGTATGGCTCTGTCTCAAAAAAAAAAAAGAATGATGATAATAATTAAAAAAATAGATTAAACACAGGACCCAATACATAGGACACTCAAGAGTTTGTTCATTTAAGATAAATGAAACTTGTGTCATTTCATTATTGAAATGGTAAGTGTAGTAAGTATTATATAATGTCTAAGTTTCTGAGGATGTATTCTTTTCTCACCAAGTGTAATATATTTCTTTTCAGAGTTTTATGTGGGGGTTCTATGTTCTAGGGTGTGTATGAACGTGCTCTGTATGTGGGTGTTAAATGATATATTTTCTGCTTCTTTTATTGGAGCATAAAATGTGTAAAGGTAGCATGTGTTACATGCATAGTTCTTACAATGGCTAGGAAGGAATTCTTTCTAAATAAGTTCTCAGAGTTTATAGAAAAAAATATGACAAAATAAGTAGAACTGATCATCAATGTTTGTTTAAATATTTAAACTTCTGGATCTTAGCTGATTGCTAATTTTAAATTTTGAACGTCTCATCATTCTACTAGAAATATTTTGTATTTGCATCTATCCTACAGAGTAAATCTGTGTGTTCATTTTCAATGGGCTCATTTTCAACACCTTCAGAGAACCGACTGGATAAAAGCAACATGATGAGAAACTCCTTTGAAATGGAACATCGATTGTGCGTTTGATTGTTTTATGGATGGTGCATTTCCATTCCAGTAAGATGACTTATGTTAATTCCTGAATACATCTTTTCAACACAGTATAGGAGAGTTAAAGTCAGCTCCTAATCCTGGATTTTAGGTAAGTTGACAGAGATGCCTTTCTGATAATGTGTGACTATGCCAGTTCTCTGATAGCCCCAGGCTGTTTTCCATGCCATTCAGCAAAAGAAGTTTCCATCATGACTAGCTTTATGTTTTCTGAAAGTCTTTAATCATACTGTGCAGTGTGGCATTATTTTAAAATAGGAAAGCCCATAGGAAATGTCTTTATTTTCTTCTTATTGTGACATATTCTTTTTTAAGTTTAATGTGTGCCATCCAGACACCATCCATAGACACCATCCACTTTTTATTCCCTCGCCCTGCCTGTTGTCTGTCATTTCTCACTTCTGTTAAGGTCAACCTTTATAGTACAGATGATGAATAAGAAGGTTTATGCATATTTCAGAGTCTGGTTGAAAGAAAAAATAGTTTTGAATTGGCCACTTCATACCCTCTCTGTTACCACATCCCAGTCTTTTACTCTGAAGAAGAAACTTCATATGCAACATTATTTCAAGGACTTTCAAGGGGTAAAATATATAGTTTACTCAATTCTCTAAACTTTCTTATTGGCCTAGAAAGATATCCACAAATTCCTAAATTAATTATGGTATGTTACTTGTAATATATCAGCAGATACTTTATCTGAATGAGGTTCAAGTTACTTTGGAGGATTTAGAAAACTCAGTTAATGAAAAAAACAATAACATATTAACATATGTAAATGACTGATTTTCTTTTTTTTTTTTTTTTTTATTCTAACCTAAGCTGAGATCCAGTTTTCAGGTTCATAAAAAATATCAAGATGTGACATAGTGCATTCGACCACAAGATTCCTTATGGAACTCACTTTCAGACATGGAAAGATTTACTATAGTTACATGTATAAAACCTGAGAGACACAGAAAAATAATTGCAAAAAAAATGTGATCACTGTGGCACCCATTGCTGAGTGGGAAGGGCCTTGGCTGGCAGGTTCAAATCCAATCTGGGCCAGCTAAACAATGACAACTGTGACAAAAAAATAGCTGAGTGTTGAGGCAAGTGCCTGTAGTCCCAGCTACTTGGGAGGCTGAGGCACGAGAATTGCTTAAGCCCAAGAGTTTGTGGTTGCTGTGAGCTGTGACGCCATAGCACTCTACCCAGGGTGACATAGTGAGACTCTGTTTCAAAAAAAATAAAAAAGATCCTGATAAACAGTGATATTCTGAATTACGTAGACTTCAATTTTGGACCAGAGCTGAAGGACAAGTAATTACATCGGATTCATGATTTTGCTCTGCAGCTAATGCCATTGATTGCTTCTGAAAACTTCTTTGTTAGTTTTTAGACTGAAAAACTTCTTCATTTCTTAAGCTCATAGCACTGGCATGTTCTTTGGCCTCCAATTATTCTCAAACAAGAATTTCTTTAGGAAAGCTGTTTAGATCCAAAAGTAAACAAGCTCATTTGTTAGCAGGTATCTAAGAAAGAAAATGAAATTTTGCACTAATTTTGCACTAATGCCTTCTCTCTCAAATTCAAGAAGGGATAAAACACATTTCTTTATGAAAAGGCTTTTGTGTTTGTCTGCAAATCGATGGCATTTAAATGACACCTCTACAGACAGATCTCTTCAATCCTAGAGAGCTCATAAGCCATTTGAAATGACGATGGTTCTAAATAAACATGTGGTTCACATGGAAAATTTTTATATCTCCTCTACCCATCCAGTTTAGTTCACCTTTCAGCAACTGACAGGTTTTCTAACGTATTAATCCATTGAATAACATGTGTTAGATTACTTTCTCAATGTTTTGGGACAGTTTGTCCTTACTTAAGAACTGCACAGTGTTTTTTTTTTAAATAAAATATTCTCTCTGCACTAGTACATTCTTGTGTGGTCTCATGAATTATTTATTCTATTACTATAAATCATATTACAGTGATGTTATCAATATGATATATGAAAAAGTTGCTCTGCAGTGGCATTTCAGGAACAAAGAACTCCAACCCACTACACCAAATATATTTTCGTTTATAATATAGCTTTTATAAAACAGTTTAAGTATGAAGAGCAATTTATCTATGTTCATTTTATTCTCCAGCCCACTTGTTCAAAAATACCCCCCCAGGAAACTGATTTATAGCTAACAGGATTTTGTTCATAGAACTTTCTTTTTCCCTTTTTCTTTTTCTGTCTCTGACTTCTTTCTCTCTCCGTTTCTTTCCCTTTCTCCCTCTCTCTTTCCATTTATCTCTTTTCTTTTGGTAAATAGCTGAGTAAAAGATTCCTTATGTGATGGTAAATATTCAGTGTTTATCTTCCTCTTTTCATATTATGGTGTCAAGTAGATACAATGATACACTTGAAAACAAACAAAAAGTTATTTTTTTCTTTAATCCAAACTTGTCTATTTTCAGATGAGTTTTATTTGTGTATCCGAAGAGTCAAAAAAATCAACTCCTTGCTGGGGTATTTGTTGGTAGCAGGGTAGAGCATTGATTAATAAACCAACCCAGTGAAATTCTTTTTCAGTTTCAACAGACATGAACTTTGAAAGAACTTAGCACAGCACCTAGAATTGAGTATCATTAAGTATAATTACCATTTTAAAGAAAAATGTGTTTCTTTCTACACAACATTACCCTTAGGGGCTGTGTATTTTAGATTTAATTCAAGAAGATATGTTTATTTTCTTAAAAGTAATTTCCTTAAGTGGCCACTGTGGAGTATGATATATGATTTAGGATACAGCTATTCGAAAAACTGCTTGACCAGATTTATGAGAATAAGATTGTCGAGGTCCCAGAAGGATTCAACTTTCTAGTTTTATGGATGTATAGATCAGGGGTCTGGAAATTATAGTCTGAAGCCCAAATTGCTTGTTTTTGCAAATCATTTTGTATTGAAATATTACCATATTCATTTATTTACATATTGCTCATGGCTACTTTTGAGTCACAATGGTATAAATAAGTAGTTGTAAGAAGGACCTTCTGTGACTCACAAAACCTAAAATATTTCCTGCCTGACCCTTTTAGGAAAATGTTTGTCAACACGTCGTATAGATGATCAGCTTCTATTGATTTAGCTGAAAGTTAAATGATTTATTCAACAAGTATTAGCAAGAACTTACAAAATTTGAGACGCAGAAGGTAGGCAAATACTTCCCTTCAGAGCTGAAAGTTAGCCTAGTTGAGATGCAGAAAAGCGTAGGGCACATTGATCTCAACTGCTTATTTTCTTCAAAAGTTCTTAAATATTTCAATGATTCTCCTTAATAAGACTTCCAAGAAAATGAAATTTTCAATTCATCTCACAGATGAAACTGTATTTTGGCAGAGGGTCTATCAAAACTCTGCTGTCTTTCGGGGCAAACAGATGAATCAAAATAAGAGCTGCTCTTTTTACAAAGGAAAGAGAATAAAGCCCACTTTTAACAAATCAACAAGCACAAAACCCACATTTTGTTCCAGGAGGCAAAAATTAATCTGAGATGTTAGTGTAACTGTCTGAATTGCTAAAGTCATATGCTCCCATCAGATTCATGTCATTGCATCCAGACAGGAGAAGCAGACTATGCTTGGCTTGTGGTTTTAGGAACCACCAAATGGTCTGTTCAAGCCAATACAAGCAAATTGATGGACGTATTTCTAATGCTATTGTTCATTCTGTTCTTTAGGCTGCAATGCTTCTTCTACCTCTAAGTGGCTACTTAACAGTGGGGCAAGTTACATATCTCACAAAACATATCAGTCTGGTGTTTTTAGTGCATGGACCAATGGAGGTCCTGAAGTTTCAGACTATTAATGGATACCCAGGCAAGTTCATGACTACTTCCTTCACTTGAAAACGAAAAACACTTCTAGGGAAATAAGTTATCCAGTTAAATCTTTCCCTGCCAGAGCAAACATGAGGGCAAGAAGTGCACTCACAGGAAAAACTATTAATCAGCATTGTCATAACACATCCCTCTGTTCCATTGCTTCATTTCAGAAGGTGACATCAAAGCATAGTTACCATCAGTCATGCAGATTTCAAGACGCTTATAGAAGACAGGTATGTTAACATGTAGCCTCAAATATAAAGAACATTAAAATGCTTGTGTGTAATGTTCAAAATCAGGAAAAACATAGTCCAAACTCCTTAAGGCATTTTCAGTCATATAAACTAAAATGAATTCAGCAACGTAAACTGGCTCTCTTGAATTCGGGCATTACGTTGATGGATGCCAACAAAAATATCACTTTCTGGTTTTCGGAGATGTGATAAAAAAATCACTTTGAACACACAAATTTGTTTGAATTCCTATCTTCAATAGATATTCCATTGATACACATACCAAATCAGAGACCTGGAACTGGCCGATGTTGGCTGCCCTGGTGCCTACAGATGACTTCGAAGGGCGAGATTTCCTTTCTCTGGTATTTCACTTGACAGATATGGACACACACGTAGCTTTTCTTAGCCCTCAAAGCCTTGAAGCAGGTCTGGTGATCCTCTACGTGTGCTAATAACTGATTATCTAGGGTCAAAAATTATGCAAACAGGCAGAAAGCAGTTCCCTAATATTTGTGGGCTATAGGGCAAGAATGAAAGTGCAAGGCCACATGTCATATATCTAAATACATCAGTTATAAACCCAGGTAAAAATGATTAAATACAATATTTTCCAGCCAACTATTTGGACATGTACAGCTGTTTCGTGGCCTGGACAGTCAAGTCTGTCTCTTTGGAGTTTCTCACTGGCATATGGAAGCGAGGAAACGCCAGTCCTGAGGGCCTGATTCCATGGCTACCTTGTATTCTTTTACTACTCCTGATTCGGAGGCAAACTGGGAAGGGACTTGAAGGCATACGTACAAGATATCCACCTGTTCAGTGCAAGGTTCGTCCATATTTCCCAACACCTCTACCCAACCAAAGAGCTAACTTTGTCTACTCCTTGGACTTAGGGATGTGCATATAAGAGATGGCCTCAGGAAGAATGACTTGGAATCAAGCTAAAGTTCTTATAGAAGTTTCTAGATGGCTGGAGAAGAGTCTAGAAGGGAAAGATAGTTTCTAGGAAAGCTTGCTCACTTATTCCTTCCTTACTTCCTAAGATAGGGTATATCCATACCAGGGGCAGAATGGAGTCCTCTAAAGTATGACCTTGGAACAGAGACTGGGCTATTCTTCCCCAAACCTAGGAGGAATGCCACTTGTGTGCTTCTGTGCTAGAAGCACCTCATTTGTAACCTCCCATTATGGTTTTCTACTTGTCTTAAAGTAAAATTTAGACAATAATTAATCCTCACGTAGAGCGGAGGAAAAAATAAAAGACCATTGTTGCATTTGTTATTGAACAGCATTCTGCAATAACTTAAGTCAAAGTTCTAAATTGGTAAGATCAAATCAAATGGCCCATGCATCCTGCAATTATTTTGTGTAGAATTTACAGAGTTTAGCATGGATCACTTCATACAGGCCATGGCCAAACCAGCACAGACTCATCTTCATCCCAGATCAGAGTCCCTTGCACTGTATTTTGGGAAATAGTCTGTCTAGGTGATAAACCACTTCGTTATATGAATTTGTCCTGGTTTAGACTCTTTCTGTTCATACTGATGCCTTAGTATGTCAGACTATTTATTTCAAAATGAACCTCTCCTATATCCACTTTTTCAAGAACGACTTCCCTGAGTTTTAGTTTTGGTCTTCTTTACTTTCTGCAATCCTCTTGATATTTTCTGAGGGAAAAAAACCTTTCTCCAGCTCTTCTTTACTCTAACAAAGTCATATTGATGATATACAAATGCTTTCTGCCAGATAGTCTTTGAGCTTCACAGAAAATTGTCTGTTGACCTCATAGGTCAGAAAGGCATTTGGCCGAGGCAGATTGCTGTTTCCTCCTGAATAGGAATCTCGATAAGTCATGATTATTTGCATGATTCATTTTACAATGTTGAAGAGTCCTGGTGGATGGGGGCAGAGGGGATGAGAAATTACTTCAGCACCTCACCTCTATAAATAAAGTTGCTGTGAAATATAAAACTTGGGGTGTGTTGTGCAAACACAGGCTTTGCGACAGCCCCTGAACTCAAACAATTCTGCTAATCTCAACACTCAGTTTGGAAATATTTGAATGATACACCCATTCTCATAAACCCATGGTCTTTTCTCAGTTGTGTTCATTTACATTTTTACCCGAGCAGAGTTAATGAGTGAATAAATACATAAAGGATGGATGAAAAAACTAAGTGACTTTATGGTAAGAAAGTCCAATTTTCCCTGGTTTCATATGTAAACTATGGGAGCAATAATCCTTATTGCCTCACATGAAT
This sequence comes from Arctocebus calabarensis, assembly GCA_963573935.1. Classification (NCBI taxonomy): domain Eukaryota; kingdom Metazoa; phylum Chordata; class Mammalia; order Primates; family Lorisidae; genus Arctocebus; species Arctocebus calabarensis. The sequence continues at coordinate 7,264 of CAUYON010149282.1, forward strand.
GACATTAAAAATGATGCAGATAATACCCAAACATTGAACACTCTTATTTGGGATTATATACTTATTTTTTATGGTTAGCATTTACCTGGTGAGATAGATTGAATATTCAGCTGGGCCCAGTGGCTCCCACCTGTAATCTCAGCACTCTAGGAGGTTGAGGCGGGAGGTTGAGCTCAGGAGTTGGAGACCAGCCCGAGCAAGAGTGAGACCCCATCTTTACTAAAAAATAGAAAAATTAAGCAGATGTGGTGGTAGGCTCCTGTAGTCCCAATTACTTAGAAGGCTGAGGCAGGAGGAACTCTCGAACCCAAGAGTTTGAGTTTGCCGTGAACTATGATGATGCCATGGCACTCTACCAAAGGTGACAGAGTGAGAAAGTGAGAATCTGTCTCAAAAAAAAAAAAAAAAGATAGACCGTTCAGTACATCTGGTTACTCACAGTCATCCCAAATAGAATGAAGACTCTCTAACCAGGAAAAAACAATCTTTCCTTTTGCATCAGCTTCAACCAACTGCAACTTGTTGGGTTGAAAGGATTGACACAGTTCTCATGCCAACATACCCAGATAAATTGTAAATGGTTCCCTTGTGGTCAGTGAGTCACAATGAACAAAAGTTTCAAGTTTTTCCATTCCACTAGAACGTTCCTCATACATTTTAAAGCCATATTCTACCCCAGAAATCTTGGGAGTAAGAATCACAATGGCTGTAATTTATTGAATGCACCTTATTTTATGCTAGGTACTTTGCACAAAATACTTAGTCTCCAGTCTCCACAGTGACAATGTGAACAGTACCTTTTAACAGAAACAGAAAGTGTTGATAACTTGACCAAAATCATACTGTTTAAAACATAGAGAGCTGGGATCTTAACATAAGCCTGGATGAGTCCAAAAAATCAATTACTATAATCTTTGGCCTTGTGTTTTCCTCTTAGGACTTTCTTCAGAAAGTATATAGTGGTATTTTCCTGCTATATTCTTCAATGAAAGTCACAGAGTTATTCAATAAGACCAAAAATCTGAGGCCTTTTGAAAGGATGGTCTACACTTGCTTGTTGAAGCCATTTTGGTTTACATAACACAGTATCACGTTCGTTCTGTTCTGTTGCTCATCAAAGGGTGACGCTAATCTGTGAACATCCCTCTAAAATAATACCATATTTGTATATGTTCTCAGTGTTTGATGCCGTGATGTTTATCTTTCCCTTCTAGGAGCTTCCAAACTCACATCCCCAGGCAATTCAGCTATAGTTCAAGTATTTAACACAACTTGTACAACCAAGTCTGACTACATCTATCAGTGTGACAGACAATAGCACCTGCCGATTGAATCTCATTTCATTGACCATAGTAGAGTTTCAGAGAGTGAATTAGTGGTGTTTGGATTTCTGTTTACATTGACTCTGATGACAATACAATCTTATTTAATTTAAGCTCATTTTGGCACAATTGTTTTGGACCCTAATTACTAAAACCCACTGATTTCCTGCTTCCCTCCAAATCTAAATTAGATTATATGGGGTGATCTATTGCTAGTGGCTTTGAGGGCTGGCCTATTTAAACTCATAGAAGCCAATGATAACTAATCCAAGGGCAATTGTTCGTTATGAGTACATATACCTGCCTCAAATTGAGTCTGACAGTTGTCTAATTTTTTAGAATCACTAAGGATAATGGTATATAACTTTTCAGAAAGAAAAGAGAACAATCTGTTCTTTTGACTGTTGATGAAGCAACTATAATTGTTTAATATGACCACCATAATAGTTTTTATACATACATTTTTCAGCTGGGCAATAAAAATTTAAAATCAGGAATAATATTATTATCTTATCCCCTCCAAACATGAATTTCTGAGGCTTAAGATTTACAGAGACACAATATTGCCTCTTTTTTTTTTTTCAGTTGTGAAGAAAATTTATTTTGAACCATAATACACTTTTATTGGTCCCTGTTTATTTTCTTATAGAATTCCAAGATGGAAAGCCTAGTCAGCCATTCAACATTTCTCCAAAAAAATCTGCCATTAAAGGCGGTGCCTGTGGCTCATTGGATAGGGCGCTGGCCCCATATACCAAGGGTGGTGGGTTCAAACCCAGCCCTGCCCAAAATGCAAAAACAAACAAACAAACAAGCAAAAACAAACGGAAAACGATTTAAAAAAAATTCTGCCATTAGGTAAAGTCGAGCCCAAGTTGAATAGTAAAAGGTTACCTCTTAAGGTTCATCTTTTTTAAAGATAAAAGTCTCACTCTGTTGCCATGCTTGGAATGTTGTGGCATCATAGCTCACAGCAACCTCAAATTCTTGGGCTCCAGCAGTTGTCTTGCTTTAGCCTCCAGAGTAGCTGAGATTATAGACACCCACCACAACACCTGGCTAATTTTTCTATTTTTAATAGAGGTAGGCTTTCACTCTTGCTCAGGCTGGTCCTGAACTCCTAAGCTCAAGTGATCCACCTGCCTCAGCCTCCCAGAGTGCTAGGATTTCAGGCAATGAGCCACTATGCCTGACACTAAAGTTAATGTTTAATAAGAAATTAGTTTCCTTTAGTGGTCATTCTGCCATTAAGATTGGTGATACTATTGTTTATCTATAAAGATTAACACTTAATTATGGCGACTACTTGAGCAGTACAGATGTAAAATTACCAGTATGTATGGACTGAGGTTGAAACATAGCCTAATTTCCCTTCAGTCATTGTTGTCATTCGTCTTCTGGAGCATTGTATACAATGCATGCACCATGTGCACAAACTTCCTTTCTCTTAAGGCTTAGAGGCTGATCATTAGCTGTAAGATGTAGAGCTTCCTGTTGTCCTTATCCAAAAGAAGCTTCCAAAAGGCACACTATTTATTAATAATATTTCAACATGTGATGAAAGTAATAACAGAAATAATCTTTTGTTTAGTTATCAAAACAAGGCTGTAGTAATTACGTTTGGTTAGATTTTGAAGAATCCTTGATCTCATTGTCACTCAAGTATGCAAACTAAATCCAGCTCCTTCTTTTATACAATGCCAGCAAAGGGCAACCTTCAATCACACTTTCCGATATTTAATCATTTATTTTAAGCCCTTGAATAGTGATGACACAATATCAGTCCCTTTAAATCAGAGCTTTTTCAAAAGGAACTACGAAGGCATTCAGCCTCAGACTCATAAATGTTCCAACCCACATCAAGGCTACAAGTTCTTGGCCGAAGTGGAAGTGACTCTGAGCAACTTCTTCCAGCAACCTCTCTCTTCAGCAAGAAGTTATTTACCAAAACCCCATGGAGTTGAAATGTCATGACATTTAATTTTTTCAAGACAACAACTTCTTATTTCCTTGTCAATATTGGAAAGAGATAAAGTAAAAAAAAAAAAAAAAGAAAAAAGAAAGAAACCTCTCTCCCAGTAATCTCTAATATAAGCATGATTGTCTTTTCAGCAACATCTTCCTTCTACTTATCAATGAATATCAAACGCTCAATGGATGGGACAAAGTGAGAATGATCACTATTATTATTATATACCGTAGAACTGCCCTATTATTATATATACTACAACTGCCATAGTTGAACCTCCTTACACTGACCCCCTCCATAAGTTGACCTACATTTTATACCCTGTACATACCCCACATGTATGTGTCAGTATGGTAGGCCTAGTTCCTTATATTGACCACCTCTGTATGTTGACCAGGTTTTAGAGTCTCTCGGGTGGTCAGCTTGCAGAGGTTGTACTGTATTTATATTTTTGCCTGAATTCTGAGGTTCAGTTGTGGTATTGACACAATACCAAAACATGACCTTTATTTTGGATGGAGTTGGGACCCCTTTTTAATTTTCTAATTTACTTTTTATATTTGAGACAGAGTCTCACTTTGTTGCCCTCAGTAGAGCGCCTTGACCTCACAGCTCATAGCAACCTTAAACTCTTAGACTCAATTAATTCTCTTGCCTCAGGCTCCCAAGTAGCTCGGACTAGAGGCACCCACCAGAATACCTGGCTATTTTTTTGTTGCATTTGTCATTGTTGTTTTAGCTGACCCATGCTGGGTTCATACCTGCCTCCCTCAGTATATGTGGCCAGTGTCCTAACCACTGAGCTATGGGTGCCAAGCCAATCTTCTAATTTATTTAGAATTCACATAAATATAGACCACCTCCCTACATTGACCGCCTCCTTAAGTTAACCTAATTTTCATAGACTGGAGGTGCACCACATGTATATATCAGAACTGTAGGGTTGACCACCTCCATGTGTTGACCACCTCTGTATGTTGACCAGTTTGTTACTGTCTCTTGTTACTGTCAACTTACATTCTATTGCATCCTTCCTTTACGCTGATGATTGTGACATGAGGCGTTTTACAGAGTTGAAATGGACAGCTTACGTTTGTTCAAGCGCTGTGGTTATTTCCTTGCTGGAAGTGGAAGTTCCAAGAGGGCAAAGAGACAAAGGGATACTGATATTTTTGATAGCTGCCCAGGAGAGAGCCTGTCTGGCCAGTTTAGGAATCTGAATAAGGTCTTCTGCTGCAAAAACAGAATGACAGCTCCTGAATTGATAACTTCCCGTTGGCAAATACGATCAATGTGTGTTGATTTATATAGTTGATCCTGCAGAAGTATAGGCAGAAAACTAGAACAAGAAAGAAAGAAACACAGCTGCCGAGTTCAAGATCATCTTGCAATCATGGTATCAGTATATATTTCCTAAGAATTTTTCCAGTCATGTCCTAGAATCATAAGATTAGAAGCTGCAGGCTCTCATTGGTTTAGCAGCTCAGCACAGGCTCAGTGACAGCTTGACACTGATATCCAGGAGCTGGAGGTGACACGAACTCAGGGTGGGCCTGGTCTATGTACATGCCTTTGTCTGTTAATCTAGGGGTCAATGCACTTCTTTGGTTATTTGGATTACCAGTGCAGCCACCCTGAGATTAGTGTATCAAATTCAGTATAAATCTATGTTCTTTAATTTCCCACTTCAGATTTATTTTTTCCTGTGTTCAAAAGGAAACTTAATACCAAGTGAATAAGAAGGAAAAGTGGGCATACTTTAGTCAGTAAATACCAACATGATCTTTCACCAGCTGCTACAGAATTTATTCATTCAACCTCTATTTGGATAATCATTAACTCATTCCATTTTTTTTTTTAACAACATCTTTGGGGCACTGTTACATGGAATGGCTGGGAAAAAGAAGGTGAATTTCTTTGAAAAACATAATTTCCCATGTTTATTTCTAGTAAGTACATTTAAATGTTTACTCTAGTATTAAATATGCAATTTTACAGTATTATACTTTTTTTTTTTTTAGAGACAGAGTCTCACTTTATTGCCCTAGGTAGAGTGCCATGGAGTCACAGCTCATAGAAACCTCCAAATCCTGGGCTTAGGCGATTCTCTTGCCTGAGCCTCCCGAGTAACTGGGACTACAGGTGCCCACCACAACGCCCGGCTATTTTTTGTTGCAGTTTGGCCGGGGCAGGGTTTGCACCTGCCACCCTCAGTATGTGGGGCCAGTGCCAAAAGCTTTGCCCCAGTATCATACTTTTGAACAATGCAGTCTACCTTCATATACACACAAGTATACACGTGCTTGCATACATTCATAGAATTTACCTATGTAGGGGGAGAGAAAAGCTGATGGAGGATATTTCAGATAGAAGACAATTCAGAAGTTGTTCATACTTACAAGGTACGTAGTTCTTGGTACCAGAGTTGCCTTCCCAATTTTGTTATTGTTAAAATAAATTTGCATTTACTAATTATGCAGGGAGACAGGAGAAGCTGGGTGGGGGAGGGACAGAAGGAAGAAGTGGCTGCCCAAGATCGGAGGAGTAAACAGAAGACAAACAGCATTTTAAAATATACCCTGGATTACCCGCCGAATGAATGAGACAGGCGCAAGCCCTGTGTTTGCTGCCGACTTTCATTAATAAATCCATAAATGTATATTTTAAGTTTTTATGCAAATGATTTTCCATCTAAAAAGGAAAAGGAATAAAGTCACTCCATGCTCTTGTAAGCACAGAAGAGCTGTCCTTCTGACGGAGGTTTGTCCATTATGGGCATGACACCATCATACATAAACGTCTGTGGTTATGGAGGCACCAAATCGTTTCTAGCCCATTCACCAGCTTGACTTGGGAATGAACTAGGGAATAAAATGAATTACATGGGCATTTTCTTCTGAGCAGGCACTCGAGCCTGGGAAAGAGAGGTGTGGTTGCTAAAACAACAGACTATAAACTGGCTGAGTGGTCTAGGAAACGTCATTTAAGAAACTCTTTGGAAAAAGGAAAAGGAATAAAATCATAGCAGTGCTTTAGCTAAGACCTCAGCCCAGAGACCCCTGAGCAGCGCTCTGTGTCTCCTGGTGGCCCCCTAGTCACTTCAGGGGTTCCATCTGATGGTCAAAAGGTCAGGCCAGAAAAACAAAACAAAACAAAAAAAAACACAAAAAAACCCTGCTGTAACTGGCTTTGGACAGTGCAGACAATTTCCTGGGGAAAATGCCACTTTATTTCTACTTTCCCTGAATCTGTTAAAAACATGTTTGTTTTGGCCTTTTTCAGGTTTTGTGTGATTTTTTAGTATTCCACAGCTTGGGAGGATTAGATTACATCTTGTGACCAAAACGAGGGCTGGGAGTAAGTTAATTCCACAGCCTTTGAATCCTATAATTATGGGTTCAAATGGAAGGAGTAAGGTGAGTCTGGATAAATTTTGTTTTAAGGCTTCAATACAACCTACTGTGTATGACTTATGACATTGTATTTCTGCATTACCCATTTCAGGCTTAGCATGTGCTAACTGTATCTTGAATATATTGCATATCTCGTTTGCTAAACTATGACAGGAAAGGGTTGTGTATAAAAGAACGTGGGAGCTGGAATGGGATGCCAGAGTCCAGCTTATTCACTTTATGGAAGAGACATGAATCAACTAGAATTTAAGGGATTTTCTCAGAATCACAGACAAAAATGCAATAGGCCTTCCAGTAGAACTCAGCTCTCCTGACTTTTGGCTTGATGCTCGTATGTTCATGAGAATACGTCTCTGATCCTGGGCAAAAACTACTGTTGAGAATACACAGCACGCTCACATAATTATTGAAAATATAGATTTAAGGCTGGACACAGTGGCTCATACCTATAATCTAGCACTTTGGGAGGCCGAGGTGGATATATTGCCTGAGCTCAGAGTTTGAGTCCAGCCTAAGCAAGGGTGAGACCCATCTCTACTAAAAATAGAAAAAAACTAGCTGGGTATGGTGGGGCACATCCATATTCCCAGCTACTGGGGAGGGTGAGGCAAGAGGATTACTCAAGCCCAAGAGTTTGAGGTTGCTGTGAGCTATGATGATAGCACTGCCCTCTTCCCAGGGTGACAGAATGAAATTCCATCTAAAAAAAAAAAAAGATTTCACGAATGAAGTTTGAAAATTTGAGTTCTCTTTGGTTTTAGAATAATGACCAAAAGTAGCTGTGAATTGTTCATAGTAGCTCTGAAAATATAAATGCACTAAAAAAAAAAGATATTAGATAAAAGCCAGTTCTTCTTCTTTGGAGCAAATGAGAGAAAATCCTGAGCTATTTTCTAAAACATAAATGTACTTTCTACCCCTTCTAGGGAAAGTTCCTTTAATAGGACACATGAAGAGTGGAAAACCTTTGACATAACGAGTGTCTCTTTATTAAAGGTGGTTAAGCATATTCCCTGAAATAAGCATTATACTACAAAAACTCCACATGCACCAGAGGCATAGCTATCTTAGGAAGCAACTATTTGTTCAGTGCCTATAAGAAAAACAAAAGCATATTTTTACACATTTGTATTTATTCATTAGATTTTCTCTAAGCCTGAGATGGCCATAAACATTTGTTCACTCTGAAGGCAGAAAACATTGTCTTTAAAATTAATATAAGCTATGGTGTGGGAATTATAACATGGAGAAATAGTAGTATGTTACTCTTTTATTTTTTGGATAAGGTTTACAATTATTATTTAAAGATTCATGATTATAATTATCTCACAATCACAAAAATGCCGAGAAAAGGAGGAAAAAATGAAAGAAGCTTGACACGCTTCTTTGGTAGATGGTAGAGCCAATGTGAAACCTTGTATGTTGTGGAGGGAAACGGGAGCTAGCTGTGTGTTTGCACATGTCTGTGTACATGTGTGTGTGTCCATAAGAGAGAGACAAAGACAGAGAAAGAAAAAGAGAGACAGAGCGAGACTGTGACGTATCAGAAGATCTGATTCAATGAAACTTGGGTAAGACAGAGGTTAGTTTACAGGCCAATCACAGTGGCTCACACCTGTAATCCTAGTATTCTGGGAGGATAGGCAGGTGGATTGCTTGAGCTAAGGAGTTCAAGAGCAGCCTGAGCAAGAGCAAGACCCTGTCTTTACTAAAAATAGAAAAAAAATGAGGCGGATGTTCTGGCTGGCACTTGTAGCCCTAGCCACTGAGGAGGTTGAGGCAAGTGGATCACTTGAGCACAGGAGTTTGAGGTTGCTGTGAGCTATGACACCACAGCACTCTATGCAGGGTGACAGAATGAGACTCTGTATAAATAAATAAATAAATAAATAAATAAAAACTCGGGTAAAGATATGGCTCCGTGATTTAGCACATCTCATTAGTCTTACACTAGCTGGTGTAGAGACTGATGCCGATCGAATTTAGAGCCATCTGGCTTGGTTTACTGCTGGCACAACCTACTTTTCCAGAATTGTCTATGTGAGGCCTTTCTTGTGGCTATTGCTTGATTTTACATTTCACCATGTCCACCAAAGATGGGAAAGAGCACAAACCAATGCATCAAAGACAGCAGTGGACAGGAAGTTGGCAAAGACTTCTTTGTGGACAGTTTGTAGAGACATTGCTGACATCATCAAGATTTGGAGAGAAAACCAGCTTTGTAAATCAATTACAGTGAACTACAGGGTTTCACAAACGAAAACCCATTTATCTCCCCATACTACTAGTATGATAGCCTGGAGGTGGCAAGATTAATAATTAATACATTATTATAAATGCCAGGGAACCATTGGGAACACATATTGCTCTGTAAAAAGGGAATTCATGTGGGCAATTTCCTAGAAGATATGGCTATTTTTCCCATTTTTTTTCTTTTTTTAGGACACAAAGGAAGTGTGGGAAAAGAATATAGATATGCAGGAGAGGGAAGCGGAAGGTAAACATTTGTCGTCTGTTAGCTGCTGGCTGAATTTCCCTTGCAGGAACATTGTGCCTAATAGGATTTAAAATCTTAAGTCTGATGCTGTCTGCAAGGAAAAAAATAAAGGAAGACTGTGAAGAGTATTATATTTATTACTAGTTCTTTAGCCAGAAGAGTTTCTGAGCTGGTCTAGATATGCTGGTAATGGAGAGACAGCAGGAAAGCCTGCCCTTCAGGAGGCCAAGTGGAGGGTGGTAGAAAAGGGAGGCGGAGGGGGGTTAGGCAGAAAGAGAAGTCGTGTGACTGGACCGTGCTGACTATGGTTCATCGAAGGCTGGATGTTGGACTATGACTTAGAATTGGGCACCAGGGTCCTTCCTGTTGGATGGGTGAAGGTGGACAGTGGACACGTCTCTAGAAGTCCATGGGTGGCTGCTCTCAACGCTCAGTGTGAGCACAGAGAAATCAACGTGCACTTCTGACTTTCTGACCATCTCTGCCACCTCGGGATCTACAACTATAAAACCTAATTGCTACTCTTCCGCATTCTACCATGACAAATGCTTTTCTGAGCGTAGTTCATGAGGGTCAAGATGCTGGCGTTTTGAAGTTAAGAAGAAATTCAACTGAAGATGACTCATCGTTTTCATTGAAAAGAATACCTGTTTACTGTTTCTAGCTATTTCCCATCCGGAAAAGGATACATATAGATATGATCTAAGAAAGTTTGAAAACAAGTCTTGGAATAACTAAACTGGTCTGCATGCAGATTCACTCCTCACCAGAACAAAATCCAACCGGGAGGTAAAAAAACTCAGACATCCAATAACTTGACATTCATGTGTCCAGCCTATATTAATGGCAATTTTTCCAGATTTGTTGAAAAATATAAACTGATAGATCTAAAACTTAATAAAACCCACATAGGCAGAATAAACAAAAAGAGAAATACAGCAAGGGGCATCATAATCCAAACAATTAAACATGAATAGAATCAGGTAAATGTGACCTTAACCGAGAAAAATATCAGTAAATATAAATAGACTGAAAAATTAGATAATGAAATATAAAATCAGAGCTCTAAAAGGACAATTATAATTATGCTAAACAATCTAAAAATAAACATGAAAACAGCAAAGGAAAATTAAAATATCAATACTCAGACGGGAATTATAAAAAATATATATACAAAAACTTTAAGACTTAGAAATATAATTTTGGAGTAAAAAGCAAAGTGGGTAGATTGGACTAGTTAGATACTAGAGAAAAACAATAAGTAAAGTTGGTTCCTAAAAAAATTGAAGGTCAAATTAAATTTTACAAACCAGAAATTCCAATGGGCAGAAGATAGCAGACCAAATGTTGGCAAAGGCTTTTTTGTGGATAGTTTGGGAAGACAGACCACCAATCATCAAAATTTCTGTCTAACAAAAAGTACCTTGGTGCAGAATTCTATAGTCTAATTCTTTGTACCCAAAAGAAATAAAAGCAGGGACTTGAACTGGTCTTTGTACATATGCATTTATTGCGGCTATTCATAATAGATGAAAAATAGAAACAACCCCGTGTCTATCAATGGATAAATGAATAAATGAAACATGATATATATACACAATGGAATATTACTCAGCCTTAAAAAGGAAGGAAATTCTGACATGTGTGCACCATAGGTGAACCTTGAAAATATGGTAAGTGAAATAAGCCAGTCACAAAAAGAAAAATAGGTGGGTTCCACTTAAATAAATTACTTAGATTGATGAAATGCCTAGAGACAGAAGGCAGAATGGTGGTTTGGGAGGATCCAGTGAGCAAGAGCAGTGGAAAGTTGGGACTTCATGGCTGCAGAGTTTCAATGGGGATGAAAAAAACATTCTGAGGATGGATTATGCTGAAATTTGTACAACCTTGCAAATGAATGCCACAGAGCTTTACACTTAACATGGTTAAAGCACTAAAGTTTTTGTTAAATCTATATATTTTAAAAAGTTCTAAGTGAGTAAACTCTCTATAGTCAGGTTGAAAATTTTTTCTTTCTCCATTGTCTAGATTTTTTAAAATAAATATGTTGAGAAACATTGTAAAAACAAAGGGAACCCTAAAGTACTATGATATTTACATTGTCCACAAATGTACAATGTAGAATTTATGCTCAATGCACACCTCAGCAAAATATTTGTTTTAAAGAATTTACATATGCTTGGAGTAAAATGTGGTAGAATTAGATGAATGCATCAGATTTTATGATTCTAGACGAACAGTGGAGTTTTGCTTTGTTTTTGTTTTGTTTTATTCAGTTTGGGAATAAGAAGTATCACCCTAATAATTAAAAAAAGAAAACAACACAAGTAGATTTGATAGCAAAAAAGACTATCCAGAATAAAGCACAGAGGGGGAAAAAAAAAAGGCAAAACACTGACAACTATACCCTGACTCAGGGACCCTTGGGACGATATCAAACAATCTAATGCATATAACTGGCATATCAGATAGAGATATCAGGGCTGAACTTCAAGTACTTGAAGAAATAACAATTAAAAATTTTCTAAATTTGCTAAAAAATATAAACTAGTAGATTTGGGAAAGTTCAAGAAACCCCAAGTAGAAAAAATAGAAAAAAAAAATAGCATGATCCATTATAATCAAATTGGCTAATAAAAACAATGAAAGACACATTTTAAAAGCACTGGGAAGTGTGGGGCTGGGGGGAGACACAGGAGAACAATGAAAAAAAAGACTGCTGACTTATTGGTAGAAACACTGAAATCCAGGAGGAAAAAGAAATAAAAAGAAAAGGAAAATTCTTTCAACCCTCATCTTCCAAGGGTTGAAAGAATAACAAAAAACACAGAAATACCTATTAAACTAGAATGAGTCCTATATCAAAGAAAACTAATTCTTCAAATATGAAGAGAAAATAAAGTAAAATAAAGATTTACTAAATAAGAGGATAGAATTCAATACCAGCAGAACTGCTCGATAAGAAAAGTAAAGTTTGAGTGGCACCTGTGGCTCATCGAGTAGGGTGCCGGCCCCATATACTGAGGGTGGCAGGTTCGAACCCAGTGCCAGCCAAACTGCAACAAAAAAATAGCCAGGCGTTGTGGCAGGTGCCTGTAGTCCCAGCTACTTGGGAGGCTGAGGCAAGAGAATCGCCTAAGCCCAAGAGCTGGAGGTTGCTGTGAGCTGTGATGCCATTGCACGCTACTGAGGGTGACAAAGTGAGACTCTGTCTCTAAAAAAATAAGTAAATAAAATTAAAAAAAAGAAAAGTAAAGTTTATTAGCCTAAAGCTGTGTTTTGCAACCTTTTTTTTTTTTTAAATCTCATGGCACACTTGAACTTGTAGTTAAACTTCCACACGACACACTTAAGTTATTTTGATGAAAAAAAAGGCTAAAAAAAAATAAAAAGAAGAATGTACTTACCGTGCTTTGAATTTATTTTTAAAATAATTAAGGATCTTTATAAATTTTTGCGGCACACCTAAGATCTCTCAGTCCACCGGTGGTCTGTGGCACACCACTCCGGTTGAAAATCATTGGCTAAAAGGAAAGTGCTAAGGGTTGAAAGTCGTTTCTGCACAAAAGCAGAAAAGAGTGTCAGATGAAGTAGCCAGTGCCAGGGCAGGAGTTCCAGGGTCAATTGGCTTTCTTGGTCACCATGACGATCCAGATACATTGTTCTGAAGGCGAGGTTACCCTCTCCCCTGCAAAGGGCTTTCCTGTAGTGAACTCATCCTATAATCAATTTAATAGTGAGTTCATCTAGAATTCCTCCTTACACTTCCAGACTATAGTTATCCTGTTGAAAGTTCTCACAGAATTCTGTATGTTACTCTTCTTTCTTATCTCAGTTTGCAATTATATAGTTTGACAAAGGTATTATTTCATTTGTTTTTGAGACAATCTCACTCCGTCACCCTGGGTAGAGTTCTGTGGCATCATAGTTCACAGCAACATCAGCCTCCTGAGTAGTCAGGACTCTAGGCACCTGCCAGCCTGCCCTGCTAGTTTTTCTATTTTTAGCAGAGACGGAGTCTCACTTTGCTCAGGCTGGTCTCAAACTCCTGAACTCAAGCAATTCATCCACCTCGGCCTCCCAGAGTGCTAGAATTACAGGCATGAGCTACCGCTCCCAGCCAAATTTTAGACAGCTCAGGCTTCCACTACAAAATACACTCCATGAAAGCAGAGCTGTATCTTTTCGGTGTGCTGTTGTATCACCAAGGGTTACATAGTTGGTGCTTACTAAATGCTTCTTGAATGAGTTCATGAGTGAAGTTGGAGGTTGTCAGGAAAGACAGTACAGATCATTCAAGGATTAGATGTAATAAAGCTGTTTTCCATGAAACATCTCAAAATGCTGTCATGAAGTTGAGTCTTTGAAGAGGGTGGGACTTAGAATGTGGGCAGCTCCTGAGGCTCAGAGGAGTAGGGCACCAGCCCCATATGCGGGAGGTGGCGGATTCAAACCCAGCCCCAGCCAAAAATGGCAAACAAACAAACAAAAAAGAATTAAGGAGGTGAGCATTTTGTGAAGCTACAGTGAAATGAGTCATCTATATGACCATCTAAATTCTACAGGATCAAAAAGGCTCTGCATGGAATGGAAAAGTAAGACTATAATTAATTTAAAAAATATCAAGTCAATATTTATACACCTCTCATAAGTAGGGGTAGAGAATGTCTTATAGATGACTTGTGATGTCCTAAAGAAACTTTGGTTTATGTAGCAGGAAAGAGAAATATTGGTTAGACGTGGCCTTGAGAACTTAGAATAATGATGAGTCTGCTTCCAGAACCCATGGTGTGAAAGGTGTGAAATTAATAGCCTCAGGGTTGGAGGACTGCAAGCCGCACAATAGCTTATTCATTTGGGCAGATAGAAGCAAAAGTGCAGGCCTCAGGATGGGGATTCATGGAAATGAGAAAGTTCAGTCTGGAATCTGGGATAAGAGGAGAAGATTAAAGACTAAAGATAGTTTGACATTGGGAAAGAGGGTCAGATCTTGCCATCATGATCTGATAAAAATATTTTAAACTTAGAGTTAGGCTCAACCCTAATCTGATTGGAAAGTACTTGTGGTACTTTATGAATCTAAAGGGATTTATAAGTCTTGTGAGTGATAAAATCCCTCTGCTTAAAATTTACATCACCTGCGCTGCCGAAGAAAGAGCAAAATGAGCCTCCTTTTCTGGTAAAGGGCTGATTGAAGTTTGTATTATGTGGACTGACAAATAAGGATGGACCTGTTCAGACACTGAACCCAGAAGCATTGTGAGGTACAGGCTCCTCAGCTGAGGGAGACAGCTAAAAATCACACACTGCAATGCAGAACAAAAGGCAGAACTTTGCCAATTTATGTAAAAGTATTGTCAGAAAAAGGAGTTTGGCCAGCCTGTGTTAGCAGTTAGGGTTTTACTATAGAAGCCGATGTAAATCCTCCATGCTCCTTGGATGAATGTTTTCCTTATGAAGTTTTGTTTGTTATTTTCCTGTATAAAAACTGCATGCATGATTACAGATAACACACTTTGGACTGTAGAACAGGAAATCTCTGGGAAACACTCTTTAAAATGTTTAATTCCCATGGGAAGACCGAACATGCAATCTATCATTGGTCTATAAAAACCGAATGTGGAGTGTTTTCCTTTAGAGAAAAGAGGGAGAACCTAGTATTTCATAGGAAGAGTGACAGGAAGAGAATTCTGCTAAGGCTTATAGGCCATTGAAGGACTCAGTCTTGAACATAAGGACAGCAGGTACCTTCAGACAGAATAATGGGTGGTCACTTCTAGTAGTAAAGAGACCACACTGCAAGGTAAATGGGAGGGAAACATTGATGAACCACCTTTTGACTTTACTATTATTCACCTATTCCCCAAATGCCATTTAAGCACCTTCCGTGTGGCAGGAGATACAGCAGGCAAGACGGGAACCCCCAGGAAGCATGAATTTTAGTGGGAGATCAGAGCGACGCAAGAGAAGTAAATTTAAACCACGTTTAAACTTAAGATCAGCTCTATGAAATAAAATATTAAGGGACAAGAAATAAAGGTCAATGTTTGGGGATTCAGGGTGAAATTCTATAAAGGTTTCAAGAAAGGTCCCATTGAAAAGGGGGCTACTTGCACAAGGTCTTAAAATAGGTGAAATGGGAAGATCCACGTAAACAGCTGGAAGATGAGTGTTCCAGGCAGAAGGAACAGAGAATGCAAAGGCCGTGGGATAAAAGTATGAGGGATAAGAAGAGTTGGGGGAGGGAAGGGGCCTATCAGTGGGAACGTTGGCTTTTGTTAAGTGAGAAGGGTAGATCCTGGGAGTTTTGCAGAGGAACAACATAGTGTAATATATTTTTCCAAGACATATGTGGCTGCTGTTTAGAAAAGACTGGCAGGCCGGGAGTCGTGGCTCATACCAGTAATCCTCACACTCTGGGAGGCTGAGGCAGGTGGATTGCCTGAGTTCACAAGTTCGGCACCAGCCTGAGCAAGAGCTAGATAGACCCTGGTCTCTAAAAATAGCTGAGCATTGTGGAGGATGCCTGTAGTCCCAGCTACTCCAGAGACTGAGACAAGAGAATTGCTGAGCCCAAGAACTTGAGGTTGCTGTGAGCTATGATGTCATGGCACTCTACCCAGGGCAAAAAAGTGAGACTCTGTCTCAAAACAAAAAGAAGGAGGAAGACGAGGAGGAGGAGGAGGAGGAGGAAGAGGAAAAGAAGGGGAAAAAAGAAGCAGGGAGACTAGGAACAGGGGCTTTTTACAGAAATCAGAGAGATGATGGGGCATGGCCCCAGTGATTGCCATGAAAAGGATCAGAAGGAGTCAGAGATGATGGGATATTTTGTATTTTGTGTTTGGAACTGACAAGATTTGCAGTTAGATGTGAGACCCAGGAGTAAGAGAGGAGTCACGAATGAATCTGAGATACTTGAATAAGAAGAAGTAGGCAGAGAATTGTTATTGACCAATGTAGGAAAGATTTGGCATAGAAGATCAGAAGTTCAGTTCTAGACCTGCTTAGTTTGAGTTCCCCATTGTGGGTCTCTCAGAAGACTTCAGATAGTCAACTGGAAGTGTATGAGTTTGAGATTCCCACAGAGAAGTCTTGTCTGGGTGATAAATTTATGTGCCGTCGTTATTTCTAGGGGAGTGACTGTCGATGGAACAGTGCTCTAAAGCTGGTCCTCTGTAAATGCAGAGGCTAATTGCCATGGGAAGAATGCACATGCTGTCTGTCATCAGCTTATAAATGAATGTGGATTGATTGAGATGAGAAGGCACAAGAGAAAGGTCATTGGAGAATCCCAAAAAGACAGGGTAAAAACCACGTAAATGCAACACTCTGCCAACCCCGGAGAAGGAAGTGATCAACCAGGTCAAATGAACTGGCCACAGCATATAAAGCAGAGGGCAGAACCCTGGTTGAAAGAGTTTTAAGGAAGAATGAGATGTAAGGAATTTGGGTCTTGGAGGAGTGCAGCCAACACTTGGGTACCAGTTTTCAATCCCATTGCACACGCAGTAACATTGTTAGTCCTGAAGAATCTTCCATTCTTTCACAGAAGATGATGTCTGATTATCAAACCACAGGCAGGAATTTAGACTTGTGGGGATCTTCCAAAACCTTAAATAGAAAGCTCTTTCTGTTTAACCTCAGGGATTGCCTGGGTGTCTTTGCTTGAATTGAAGAAAGGTGTCACAAAATAGAAAAAGAAGGCGCTGATATAGATCTGAAATTTCTCCACTTCAAATGCTAGACTATCAAAATAAAATTATAAAATCATCTTTTATTTATCGGCCTGGAATAGTTGTATGAACAACATCTTAGTTTTTTCTTTAGTCATATTCTTTATTGGCAGAATCGCATGCCTATGATTTCTGTGAGTCTGAACCATTCAGACCAACATTTTGATATATGCGGAGATCATTTTATTTTAATAGGCATTAGACACTGCTGCAATTGGGGAGCTGTTTAAAACATTTTTAGAATCTTGACTCGTAAGCTTTATGTACCTATAATTGGGAGGAGTCCATTAATCCTCCCTAGCTGCTAAACTTCGAAGCGTTGAATGTGTTACAAGTGGAGACTGATTGCAAGTGTCTGGGAATCTCAGACACCCAGGTTGGGGTGAAAAAAGGGCAGAATCCATCTGAGGAATGTGTTTTACATTCAGTAATATTTGACCCCAAGTGAAATAAAATGTGGCTTCACCTCCAGTGTAAATATTGGTCAGTTCCTCTCCCATTAAGTGTTCTTGCTACTTTCCCTAAAGACAAAGATTCTGGCGCATCAATCATAATACTACTCCCATTAGCTCTTAAGCAACATGTTTGAATAGGAAACTCTCTCCCTCTCTTTCGTCTGTTGATGATTTAGAGACAGTAAGATCTCCAGCCTTATCTTGAAAATATTTACTCAGCCTCTTCCAGTGATCATTTCAGAGCTTGGTCACAAAAGCTTATGTTTCTCTAAAGCAAAGGATGATAGGAGTCACACGTAGAGCCTCTGCCAGCCTCACATTCTGTGGAAGGTGACAAACGAGATTGGAAGACCTACATTGAAAACATACTTTTAGTTATCTGCTCTATTCAGTGCAAGAAAAATACAGGTATAAAAACCTCCATCTGGTTTTATTTTATCTTTTCTCATTAACCCTATCTTGGGGTTTATTTTTTGTTTTCTTCTTCCTTTTGTTTTTGTCTACTCTTGTGTTTCTAACTTTTGATAATTCTTTGAGAAGCAAAGTTGAATGTAGGAGCTTTAAAAAAATAATATTAGACGTGGTTCACTATGAAAGTTTTGATCTGGCCCATGGAAACAAATGAAACCCTCCCTCCCAGTAACACTGATAAACAGGGTAAGTCGAAACTTGTGGGAGTGAATCAGAAAGAATCCGGTCAACTCTCTTTCTGGGAAGTGAAGAAATGGACCCTAACAACACACTTTGGGTCAAAACTTTCATAGTGACCTACATATGTCAAGGTAAAGTATAAGAATATTAAAGCTGTATTCTTTCTTGGCAGTGAGGTAAACAAAGAGAAGTGGCTAGTTATGGTTAACACAGGGGATTTCAAAGGAAAATTATTAGGATTCTATGAGTGAGAGGTACACACTATTACATTAATAGAGGGCCTATTAAAATGATACTTTTGATGTCAATGGCTGCATCATATTCCATAAAAATGATATTCCCTATGCGTTTACTGTTTTTTAATATTTTATAGATAGGCACCCTTACCCAAGACATCAATTATTATTATTATCCTTATACATTAAGGTCCTACTATATTCCAGATCAGATGGGAAGGGTTTACATATGTTATCTGTTTTGGTTATCAGCTCAAAAAAATCTATCTTGACTATTGCATAGTTTGTATCCCTTAATAGAAGATACTAACTGAACCCAAGAGGGCTTGTGAGTCCTCCCTGGACGCAGACATTTCATTTGTTGTCTGGGTTCCGGGTGGATTAGCATAGCGGGTAGAAGTGACTTCTCAGCACCCCAGGTGAAGGTGGGGGAGACTTCTGAGTTGAGAAATGATTTCCTTACTTTAGATGGACGCAGACATATCTCTTTGCAGGGGAAAACTCACCACGACAAAGACATATTCCTCCAAACCCTTGGGCATGATGTTATTATTTGAGACTACGTTCTTCTTGATAGTGCAAAAGGATACAGATTTGGGATACGTTAGTCTCATAACCTAACATAAATATTTCTGCTGTAATTTCATTGGGGCGGTTCAACTACTTGAACCTGTATTTTTTTTTTTTTTCTTTTCTTGAGACAGTCTCACTTTGTCAAACTTGGTGGAGTGCTAAAGAGTCATAAAACACAGCAACCTCAAACTCTTGGGCTTAAGCAATTCTCTCGCCAAGTGGCTGGGACTACAGACACCTGCCACAACACCCGGCTATTTTTAGAGATGGGGTCTTGCTCTTGCTCAGGCTGGTCTCGAACTCAGGAGCTGAGGCAATCCACCTGCCTCTGAACCAGTACATTAATTTTTATTTTCTTAATATCCCTAATCCCTAATGTAAGTGATCTGCGTATATAACTGGATTTTATATCAAGACCATTGACTTTTTCTAGACTATTTAAAAAATGCAAAGTTGTTACATTTAAGAACTCACAGATAAGACAGTCTAAGTTTTTCTGATAGCAATTTCTTGAGGAAGGAAGTGTAATATTTCAGTTTTAGTTATGCATGTGTTGAAAGGTACAGAAGGCAAATAACATTCCCAGGATAAGATTTTATTGGTATAAATAAAGATATTAAAGCTGAGGACTTCTGAATTCCAAATCACTTTTCTGGGAGGCCGTGATATTTCAAATCAAAGAAAATTAAGGAGACAACTTGAAAAATGAGTGTTTGTACTGTAACGCAAAGTAATGCATGTGTTGAGACAAATCCTAGGAATCTTTGACAAAAATATTGGAAGGTATTTCTTTTAATTTTGGTGAAAAATTGCTTTGAATTTAATGTTTAGAGAAAATGCTCCACAGAGAAGAGACAGTAAAATTAAAGTTTGTGATCATAGAGAAATGGTTAAGTTTTTACCTTTAAATTAATTTTTTTACTAGCCCCAAACTAGCAATCTTAACTTCTAGGCAGAGCAAAGTTCAAGTTCATAACTTGAACTTCGGTAGCCTCATCATATTTTACTGGAATATATTTAACAACAGGTAATAGATTTAAGGGAACAAATGCTTCCCCTTCTTAGGCATTACCTTGTCTTGCAAAATGAAAGGCATTACAAACAAGTATTCAGTGCTTTGCTGAGATGAAGTTGTAGTCACACCACATAGCTCTTTTGGGAACTCCTTTTCTCCTGATAGAGCTGGAATGAGTTCAAAGAACTGGGATAGCCAGGTGAGAAGATGAGCCAACAGATTTATGAATGAAGATTAAAGGACAGGGCGGCATCTGTGGCTCAGTGAGTAGGGTGCCGGCCCCATATACTGGAGGTGGCAGGTTCAAACCCAGCCCTGGCCAAAAACTGAAAAAAAAAAAAAAAAAAGATTAAAGTAGAAATTACAGAAGCCAACTAAATAGGCTTTGTCTCAGCTGTGTGTAAAAGCTTGACAGGATTAGAAGCATACATCCCCGAAAGGTTTAAACTTTAATGAAAATAATTATATGGTATAATAAAATAAATATACTACTGATACAACAGAGGACGAGGGGAAATGTAAAAACAATACTAAATACATAAAGTAGCTTTCCTGTGTCCAGGAATTATTATATTATGAAATGGGATTTCCAAGGTAATAGTGGAAGCTGTTTTATGTTCAAAGATAGACTAAACCCCAGCCAAATGAAGTGGTCTGTTACTCAGAAGTCAGAAAGGAAAACAATGCTGATTATTCTCATTAGGATAGTAGAACATGGGGGCTTAACTTCGATGACATTAAAAAATTAGAATGAATTATTATGGAAGTCCAGGACTTTGCTTTTTCAGATCACAGATTCCTGAGTATTCAAGTGATATGTTGGAATAAAGGAGAATCAATGAGTTACATATTGTTAATAAAAACTGAGTGGCTTAATCTAGTAAATACGTATTTGGTATCTTGTACAGTCTGGTAGGTCAAGAGTATTTTGTAATTTAGTACTTTGGCTGGGCAATTCAGACTTTGGGTCTCTAACAAGGATGCAATGAAGATGTCACTGTATCTGGAGTTATCTGAAGAGTTGACAGGGGCTGAAGTGTCCACTTCTGGGCTAATTTACTGATAAGCCAGCAGGCTGATACTGGCTATTGGCAAGAGGCCTCTTTCCTTTCCACATGGATTGGCTTTCTCTATAATGTAGCTATATCCTCATGACATCACTACATACATTCCTTAGAATTAGTGATCCCAGATAGAGCATAGTAGAAGCCAAGATGTTTTTTATTTCCAGACTCAGAATTCACATACCATCGGCAACCTCCCCGTGATTTCACAGGCAAGTCCTTTTCAGCGTGGGAGGGAACGGCAGGAAGGCTTGGATGCAGGAAGGCTTGAATGCTAGAGCATGCAAATCCCTGGAGATCATGATGGAGGCTGACAGCCAAAAAAGCCCACATCAATTGTCATTTGTTTTAAAATCTGATATCATTTTATTCTGCAAAATAGTTCTTTCCCAAATTCCTCCATGAAGGCAAGTGGGGCATCAATCCACGTTTCATTCATGAATCTTCCATGTGCATAGTAGTTGAGATCCATGAAAATGTTCAAATTCTTACCATATTCCATACAATCCTCACAATGACCCTGAGCCCAGAATGATAGGTCAGGAAATCAAGGCAAGGAAGCTTAATTAATTTGCCTGGGTTCATGTGGCTGTGAGAGATGCGAGCACATTTGAATCCAGACTGAAATAGCAGGGCCCACTTGATCAGGGTCAAGATGATGGCAACAAACAAGAACACAAATAAATTGCAAAATTTTGAGTGATTGTTATAAAGGGACCATTGCAAGGTGCAGGCAGGGTGAGAACCTATTGCTAGGGATACTTTAACACCTGGAGCTGGAGTTGGTTACAAGTACCTTAGGGATGCGGGGAGGGAGAACTACGGGGATTTAGAAAGAGCTATGTTGAGAGGAACCTATAGGAGTTGAGCTTTGCTAAAAAGACACAGTCCATGTGAGGTGTGTATAGAAATAAATATTCTAATGTCACTCTTTCCCACCTATTCAGTGCCTCTGCTTAGTCACATTTAACTGGAAGTCAGAGGTGAAGGAGCCCCTTGGCGTAGTTTCCACACAGGTTAAGTAAAACACAGTAGAGAGAGGATCTGGAAATACTCAGTATACCTACTATTATGCAAAAATACCCAGGACACCTATTACACTTTCCCCACCAGCTCAGCGACCGTCACAGTAGTGAACAGAATGGACAAATAGAAGATGAGAGAGGATAATTCATACGCTAAAGTTTCTATAACTAGAATATGTAAGCACGAAACTCCAAGAAGCTTCGGAGTATTTTTATTTATTTATTTATTTTGTCATAACAGAATGTCCTTCAAAGTTGAGGTCCTGGCAGAAGAGTGAGTAATCCAGAATTAACCTTAGCCATTTTAGACTCCAGCAATATTTCCTGCCTCCATATATTGGTGCCATTGTCACCAAACTCTGTTTCTTTGCCAAGTACTCTTACTGTCCATAGATTGAGGAGGTTACACCAGTGAGGAGTGGAGTTTAGTCCTAGAGCCTCCCGTGTGCCGTGTGCTCCTCTTTCTCCGTTAGACCAGTCTATAACACTGACCATTAAGGTTGCTCTCAAATTCTAGATGCCTAGGCCAGTAACTAGCGTGCATTAAATGCTGATGAATGATTGAATGAATGAATGGGCAATCAAATAAACAAGCTCCATCTTATCCCTGGCTTTTTTAGCCAGATGCTAGCTAGACCATAAGACTACCATCACTGGTACCACCATCACCACCACTACCACCACCATCATCATCATCATCATTTTTTTGTTATATTTGAGTGCAGGTGAGATATGATCTCATTTAATTCTTTCTACAACTTTGTAAGGTTTGTTACTTCTCTTTTGTAGATGAAAAAACTGATGCTTAGCAAGGGTACAGCAATTGTGTGACCTCACATCGCTAGGAAGTGGTAGTGTTGGAATTTGAAGCCAGTTAGATTGCCTCCCGAGCTTTCGCCTTTAATTACTGAACTATGTTGTCTCTACTTCACTAGCTAATCACTGGAATTCAAACATGCATAAACAATTACCTGGGACTGTAGTACATTTATTATATTTAAAATTATCGCTCTCAGACTGACGTTCCTCCCATTATGTTTTCCTGCTTCTTGGAGAGTAGCTTTCTCAAATTTTTTACTCTATTTTGTTCCCAAAGATTGCTTGAATCATCCTTGGGTCTAAAGCCTCTTTTGAGTACAACCCTGGGCATTCTGGAAACAATCTGCATCCCGAGTCTCCGTAGTCTTTTTATTCTCCCAGGTTTGCAGGATACGTGGGCCCAGCTTCCTTCTTTGCAGTAATGCTTGAATCTTAGTACATTCTGCCTCCACTATTGCCCAAACCATGTCAAGATCAGAAGCATGCTCTTATTTATATTTTGTTTTAATTTTTTCTTATGGAACAGTGTAGAAAAACTAGAGCATGTGAGAGGTGAAAAAGAGACTACACTATTGTTTTGTTAGCTTATCCCTTGTCATGAAACTGGAATAAAGTACTGGTAGAATAATCTCTCTGAGAGTATCCTACTTACCAGAGCCAGACACGTTTGTAAATGCCCACAGTTGATACACCTGTTCTTGAGTTTGGTGATCTTAAATTAAATTTTCTCATCACTTTGGTTGAGTTTTTCCCTAGAAGATAGAAAACATCATCGGTCTCCATGGCATCACATCTCAAAAAAAATTTTTTTTTGCCTTTGAATAGATTCAAACCCAATTTCCAGCCCTCACAATGATTCAAGCTGTGTCTATACTACGCCAACACAACTGGTTAAAAAAAGGAAAAATTCAGTGTAATAATGGTGGAGTTTAGTTAACAAAAACCTAAATAAACCAGAATTCCATCTATTTATGATTCCTTTGGAATTGAGACCTTTTAGATTCTTAGGATTTTAACTGTTAAGATTAGACAGTTATACTTAATTTTTTAAATCTTGTTTAGGAATACTTCTAAAATGTTTAACAGGTTTATATATAGTCTTAAACTTCTAGGCTCAAGTGACCAAGCAGTGTTTCCCCCCTAGTCTACCAAGTAGTTGCGACTACAGAAATATGACACCACTATATTTGAAAAAAATTAGAGTTGAGGTCTTGCTATGTTGCCCAGGCTGGGTGCCAACTCCTAGTTTCAAGTGATTCTCCTGCCTCAGCCTCCCAAAGTGCTAGCATTATAGATATGAGCCACTGTGTCTTATCACTGATGAAAATTTGACATATATATTTACACTACTTGAATGGTCCTAGAAATCACAAACCAAAGTCAACACTTGCATAGATAGACACTCAATAGTCTTGGATAGACACTTAATATTCTCAATAGTGGACAGACACTCAACAGTCTCAGAGTGATGTTCCTAATATAAGTTTAGACACATTTAGGGGGGACTTTATCTAACAAATGCAATCAGTGTAACCTGGTATCTTGTACACGCAATGAATCTCCAACAATAAAAAGAAAAGAAAAGTTTTCCATGTAGGTCACAAAAATTTCCCCAACATAAATACCATGCATAAATAAATTATAGCAAAGCAAATAAAAAAACCCTCTAAAATTAACATTAGCTGTTTTAGAATATTTAGCAATATTTCTTATATGATTCTTCTATAGTTATTTCTCAACATACTGGGGTTTGGTTCTAGCTCCTCTGTGTACCCAAATCCAGGACATACATACTGAAGTCCAACAGATGGACCTGTGGAAATGAAAGGTCAGTCCTCTTAAAACACAGGTTTTGCATCCCATAGATGCTCCAGTTTGAATCTGTGTTTAGTTAAAAATCCACATGTTAAATGGACTCAAAGTTCAAATCTGTGTTGTTCCAGGGTCAGTTACATACATTAAAGTTTAAAAAGTGCTGTCAAGAAAACAAATCATTATAGACAAGATCCTGTACAAAAGGCATATAAGATTTTGAAAAACTTTTAATAGAGTAATTATTGCATGAAGAATAAGACATAAATATATTTAAAATCAATTAATAAAGAAACAATGGTCCAAAATATATAAAAAAGAGCATGATAACATTTTATTTATTTATTTATTTTTTAATTTTACATGTACATGTGTTTATTAGGTTTCCACTTTTTGCCTTCACAGAATTAAAAAGGCTTAAAATTTAATAATAATAACAATGTTTAAGATAAGGACTAGAAACAAAAACTTTGAAAAAAATGAATGAAGATAAATACATTCAGAAAAGAAATCAGACAATTACTGCATCAAAATATTAAGCAATATTAATAATAATGTAAAGAAAGTAATATTCACATTGTCAAATAAGAGTATGTCTATTGCTTTAACTCTGAGATTCAGTATGGAGTCATCAGTTAACTTCTTATTTTTTTTCCAAAGTCTCAAAAAAATAGACAACTAATATTTACAAATAAAAGTAAAAGATAATTTCAAAAAACAGAACGTGCCAAATCTTATAGACAATGGAAAAAGAAGAAATATTTCAAAGTCATTCTATTTAATATGGATACATCTGATATTAAAATTGGAGAAAATATATTGTTATAAAGGAAAATACAAACATATTTCACTTATAATGAGGATGCAATATCCTAAAATATT
The DNA here is from genome assembly GCA_963573935.1 of Arctocebus calabarensis. NCBI lineage: Eukaryota > Metazoa > Chordata > Mammalia > Primates > Lorisidae > Arctocebus > Arctocebus calabarensis. The sequence goes on from CAUYON010149282.1 coordinate 32,733, forward strand.
AACAAGTTGAATTAAAAATTAATGTTTAAGTAATGTACTTTGGTCAAAATTGAATCCAGTTTATGTGAGAATTAGTCACTATTTTCTTCTTCTTTTTTTTGTTTTCTTTCCCTCCCCCCTTCCCTCCTTCTCTCTCTGTCTGCTCTCCCCTTCCCCCATGCCCCACTCTGTCATTAATTGTCCTCGTATCAAAGTACATAGGATTCATGCTTCTCCATTCCTGGAATGTTTCACTAAGAATAATGTGTTCCACCTCCATCCAAGTCAGAACAAATGCTGCAAAATCTCCGTTTTTGATGGCTGAGTAATATTCCATGGTATACATATACCATAGCTTACCAATCCATTGCTAGGTTGAAGGACATTTAGGCTATTTCCACATTTTAGCAATTGTAAATTGGGTTGCAATAAACAGCCTAGTACAAGTGTCTTTATAATAAAAGTTTTTTTTTTCTTCTGGATAGATGTCCAGTAAGGGGATTGCAGGATCAAACAGGAGGTCTAGGTTGAGTTCTTTGAGGTTTCTACATACTTCCTTCCAAAAAGATTGTTATTAGTTTGCAGTCCCACCAGTGGTGTAAAGTGTTTCTTTCTCTCCACATCTGTGCCAGTATCTGCAATTTTGAGATTTTGTGATATAGGCCATTCTCACTAGAGTTAGATGATATCTCAGGGTGGTTTTAATTTGCATTTTACTAATTAGGGATGATGAGCATTTTTTCATGTGTTTACTGGCCATTTGTCTGTTGTTTTTAATGATAGCACTTTAAAAGATAGGAGTATACACAAAGAGAAATGGAAAATATAGATATTTGTTCATTAAAATTAAACTCAGTATACATTTTAAACAGATGACGAAGGACAGCTGAAGAGAGAATTAGTGAACTGGAAGGTAGAGCTCAGGAAATTAGTCATAATGCAATACATAGAGGCAAAATCTATTAAAATACAAAAGTGAAGGACTGAATGAGAAGACTCATGAAGTGTATAAGAGAAATTGCAGAAGGAGAGAATAGAGAAAACTTGGAGTAGGCCATAACCACATAGAAAATTTTTAAAAATTCAGAATTATTTAAGGATGAGAAGTTTTAGATTATAGAATCACAGCAGGTTTGAAGCAATAGACAAAAACAAATTCACAATTGAATGATTTGTAAACAGTCAATAGGATCTCAAACACAAAGAGAAAGGAGATCTTTAAGACATAAAGAGAAATAAAACAGGCTATCTGCAGAGGAAGGCCAATTATATGATAAGAAAGTTTCTCAACAGAAAGAAACTGAAGTAAAAAAGAAAAAACCAGAAGACTATATCTGAAATGAAGGAAAAATAAGTTTCAAACTCTAACATCATGTTTCAATAAAACAATACAACATGTCACTATAAAATAACTCTAAGATAAGACTAAAATAAAGACTTTTGTGGACATCAAAGCCTCAGATAATTTGTTCCTAACAAATGATGCTAAATGACCCTCAAGACTTGCTATAAGTTCTATCTCTTGGAGCAGGACCAGCAGTGTATCAGCGTGTACTTATAAGTTCTCATAATTTAACGTGACCGCCAGTCACCTAGTGATCTTGTTAATGGGAAGGTTCTGATTCAATAGGTCTTAAGAATGTTTTTCAAGCAAGCCCCTGGGTGATGCTTATACTGCTGATCCCACAACCACATCCTGAGCAGCAAGATTACTCAGGTAGGAGGATACCACATTCACTCAGAAAGAGTGGATTATCATGAATTTAGGCTGAGAAAAGAAATCAGTAAACATGAGTAAATCTAAATACTGTGCACACGAAAAAATAAAAACAATCATAACTGGTTTGGTAAGTTACAGGAAGCAATGTAGAAAGAAAGACCTGGAAAACAGGGGAAGACAGGATAAGACAGTGATAGTTCCATATTTCAAGGTCTTTATACTGTGAAGGATGTTACTGATTGATCTTTAACTGTTAAGCAAAGTCAAATTCTACATTATCCTAAGCCATAGGCAATAAATATATAATATATTTTATTCACTTTCTATTAGCAGCTTCCACTTTATCTCATACCACAGTGATCTTTCAATTAAATAATTTTCTTGTTCAAGAACAAGGCTACCCTTTTGTGCTATTGTCTCTTTGCCTCTCATCTCTTTAGTTGCAATTTTCAAGATGGTATAATCTACACTAAATGTCTCTGTTTTATCAATACCCACACACTCCTTAAACCCATGCCATCTGGCTTCCTCCTTTACTGTCTTTAAAAACATGTCTCTGTTAACAGTCACCACTGACATCCCAGTTAGAAACCCGAAGGCTCGTTTTTTGTCTTCCTACTCAAAGTGTGGTCTGTGGATCACATCATTATCACCATCCTGGAGCTCAGTAGAAAGGCAGAATTTCTGGTCTCACCTAGTGAACTAGAATCTGCAATTTAATAAGATACCCGGGTGATGGAGTTGAAATACATTCTTTTCAGTGAATATCGCAAGAATGGAAAAACAAATATCCAATGTACACCATACTGATATGAAACCTGTAGACGGTCTAATATATACCCACATAAGAAAAAAATCAATTCAATTCAAGTTGGGGCAAGGGGGAGCAGGGAAGAGGAAGGAAGAGTGGGGAGGAGGGAAGAAGAGCAGGGAGGAGGGAGGGGGAGCGGGAGTGGGGAGAGGAGGGAGGGAGGAGGGCGAGAGGAACAGGGTATTTGGTGGGATCTCACCTAATGGGCACAATGCAAGGGTACACTTCAAAACAACTAAGAGTATATTATAAATGTCGTACCACAAAAAAAAGTAAATGAGGTG
>CAUYON010149284.1:0-25298 GCA_963573935.1 Arctocebus calabarensis
CCCAGCTACTCAGAAAGCTGAGGCAAGAGGATCACTTGAGCCCAAGTTTGCGGTTGCTGTGAGCAATGGCACCGCTGTCTGCTGAGGGTGACAAAATGAGACTCTGCCTCAACAGCAATAACAAAAATAAAATCCCGCAAAACAACGGGTGTATGCTTGCTCTCCTAATCACTGAGAGTAGGGATTTGTTTGCATGTTTGCATATATATATATATATATATATATACACACAAACATTAATATATTATACATGGTGAAACTGGGTACAAGTAGTGTTTTTCAGAATAAAGATTGTGAAATTTTTCTAGGTGGGTGGGTTAAGGTAGGCAGGGCCTAGCATATGCTGGTGTGGAGAATTGTCTGTGAATGTCTCACATGTCTCTGCTAGTTGAGGGGTGAAGCAGAACGGAGTATGGCAGGGAAGGGGAGAGGGGCATGTAGAGTGAGAGAGTCTAGGCAGGGAGGAAGGGGGTGATAGGGGGTGAGGCTGGATATGTCAGGGTGCCATGTGTGGGAGGGTAGGGTTACACTGAGTGTGTCCAGGAGGGCAGGGCCAGGCAGGTAATTCCCGGAGAGACACTAGATGGACTGAGCAAGGCAAGAAAGTGAGCCGAACATGCCTGAGGGGCAGGCCTGAGTGTATTCGGGATGGTTCGCAGTGGCGAGCTTGTCTGGGTCCATAGTGCAGGGCAAGCAGGCTAGCAGATGTGTCTGGAGGGGGAGAGATGGGGCAGGACGAGTGAAGCAAGTCTAAAGGGGTGATGCCTAGCTTTGGGGGGCAGATGAGCAGGGCCTTAAGCTTCCAGGTGGCAAGGGAGGACCACATGTATCCAGGTGTTTCTGGACATAGTGAGCAGGCAGGGCTAGGTGGTGACTGCCAGTCATTCCAAGGCAGGGCCTAGTGTATCCAGGCAGGTGCCAGAGGGTGAAGCTAGGAGTGTTGGGTCTGGGTGGCCCTGTCCCTACCCAGTTAGGGTCCACCAAGAGCCCTCCTCCTATCAGCACAGGAATCCTACTTGTCATCTATCTCGGGTTTCTGTTAAGTGCAAGACACAGGGTAGATAGGGAGTGGGGCTGATGCTGTGGGTCTGCCTTCAGGTCTTAGCCTGTAACACCATCAGAGACCTTGCAGTGGTCCCAGTGGTCACTTCCCACTTTACAACTGCTCTAACCACAGAAGCACAGGTTGGCCCAAAAGTACCAGATGGCAGTAGTACCACTGGCACCTGGCACAACAGCCACACTCCACCTGCTGCCTAAAGAGCTGCCTTGGGACACCAACCTAGGTGCAACTAGGATCTTGCAGAAGACATTTATGGCAATCAAAACCTATTGAATGGTGATGCCCGTAGCTCAGTGAGTAGGGCGCCGGCCACAGACACCAAGGCTGGAGGGCTCGAACCCAGCCCAGGCTAGCTAAAACAAGAATGATAACTGCAACAACAACAACAAAATAGCCAGGTGTTGTGGTGGGCCCCTATAGTCTCAGCTAGTTGGCAGGCTGAGGCAAGAGAATAGTTTAAGCCCCAGAGTTTGAGGTTGCTGTGAACTGTGACGCCATGGCACTCTAACCAGTGTGACAGCTTGAGACTCTGTCTCAAAACAAAAACAAAACAAACAAACAAACAAGAAAACAAAAACCTGTTGAATGTGTGGCACAGTCCCGAGGTGGAATGGCAGGGACAATTATGGCAGTGAGGTTCAGCAACAAGTCAAGAAGAGGCAGGGAGTGTCCAAAGATCATTTTGAGAAACTAAACCCATTATAGGAAGCCTATCAGTATTTTCCTGGTCTGCAGCCCTAGATGAGTGACATTGCGAAGGACCTGTTCCTGGATCCTGTGCTGCAGAAGCAGGCAGTGAGTGAGAAGCACGTGAAGGATTTGAAGAAAAAGGTGGAGCAGAAGGTGACATGAATGGCAGGGGGTGGGGAGTGGGTGGACATGGAGGCAGAGGTCGGAGGTGGATGCAGGGCAGGTGTGCAGGCCTTGAAGCTGATGCTGACCCTCTTGGCCCTGCCCTGACCCCTCCTGCCCTGTAGATGGATCAAGGGCAGGTGCAGAAGCAAAAACAGAAGCGGAAGAGAAAGCAAGAGGAGGAGCAAGAGTACATAGATGTGGAGACACACTCGGAGCAGACACATGCTGAAGAGCCAACCCCACTGCAGCAGTGTTTGGGCCCTGGCTGTGTGTATGCCACCCGGCCAGGCTCCAAGTACTGCTCTGATGACTGTGGCATGAAGCTGGCAGCTGAGTGAGTGCCCCTGCAGGTTAAGGGACAAAGGGTGAAGTTAAGATGTGATCTGTGGCATCTGTAAATCCAGCTATCCAGCCACTCACTCACCTAATCACCTATGGGTATTCCATCCACCAACCCGCTCATCCCCCCCTTCTCACCTTGGATAGTCACTCACCTTCATCCTTCCACCCATCCCCAATTCAATTACTTACCCACCAACATTCTCTGAGTTCAATAATCTTCACATGCACCATTTACTAACTCATCTATTTCTTCTTCCTTTGATGCCCCATCCACCCATTTCATTTCTGCTGTCAACCCTTCCAGACGCATCTATAAGATCCTGCCCCTTCGCATCCAGCAGTGGCAGACAAGCCCCTGTGTTGCTGACGAGTATGGCCAGAAAATGCTTGAGCGCCTCCACCGTGAGCAGCAGGATACCCACGCCCGCCTGAAAGACATGGAATGCCATTTCCGTGAACTTGAGGCCATCATTCTTCGTGGCAAACAACAGGCCATGTACACTGAGGAGGAGGTGAGAGGGCAGCATGAGTGGAGCATAAAGGTACCTGGTATCTTGCCCTGCCCATCCTACCCTGCACTCCTTCACTGGCCTCTCTTCTGCCTGGTGCAGATCAAAAACGGTGACAAGGATGGCACCGACCTGAAGATCTTCTGTGTCTCCTGCGGGCAATCCATCAGTATGCGTGTGGCTCTGCGCCACATGGAGCGCTGCTTTGCCAAGGTTGGAGCATTAGCTGGGGGTCAGATGGTGCAAGAATCTTGGCTGGGTGGGGTTGGGCATGGGGGGTTCTACAGGCTGGGTTTGACAGCACACATCGATGGCTCCGCACATGTGTGCTCTTCCTCCATCCCCAGTGTCAGAACCAAGGTGGGCGGGTTCGTCGGCTGTGGTGGAGATAGGGGACGTTGGCTGTGCAGTCAGGAGCATAGGGGTTTATAGGGGACAGGTGTGTCATTTGGAGCTTTATCATGGGAGAGCACGCAGCACATGCCACAGTTCCTCCCATTTGTGCTCTTTCTTCCCAGTATGAGTGCCAGACAACCTTTGGGTCCCTGAATCCTACTTGCATTGAAGGGTGAGTTTGGGTGTTACACAAGGTAAAAGGCATACCATGGACAGGAAGGAGGAGCAGGCCTAGGGTAGTGTGTGGGTGGGCTCTGGGGCAGTGGTGGATGTTGTTAGGGGCACAGCATAGCAGTATTGGGGTGGGGCCTCCTAACCCTTAGCACTTTACTTTCCACCTCCCCACAGGGCCACACGTCTCTTCTGTGATACCTATGATCCACAGAGTAAGAGGTACTGTAAACGGCTTCAAGTGCTGTGTCCTGAGCACTCTCGGGATCCTAAGGTGAGACTTTTCTTTCCCTACCACCTGACCACCTTCATCCCACCATATCTTCCTACCAGCCCTGAATGTTCCCTCCTCCTGGCCTGACTGCCCCCTATTCTTACATTTCTCTGTCTGACCTCCTGCCTTTCTTCCAGAGGGCCTCGCCCCTCCCCACTGTGTACTCAGCCCCACATTCTTCTCTCCCTGCTTGAGCACCCTCCATTTCTGTCCTGCTCTGCCTAGCCACCCCACTACCTCCCCTCCTCCCTGAGTGGCACCCTCAGGTTCTCTTCTTACTTTCTGACTCCCCTGCTCTTATTCTCTCTATCTCCCACCCAGATTATCTTCCTTGCTTCAACTCCCACTCCCCACATCCCCAAGGTGGGTCTCACCTCCTCCCTGTCTCAACATGTCCCACTCTTCTGTTCCCCCTGCCGGCCTCCCTCAGCCCTACCCTCCTTCTGCCTCCCCCTGCCCATTTGCTCTCTTTCCAAATTCTTATCTCCTTCCTGCCTGATTACCTCCGTCCCTCCATCCCTGCTTGGTCAGCCCCGCCCCCTCATCTTTCCTATCTGATCATACCCTATTTGAACTCCTCTCTTCTCCATTCTCCCCTCCACTCCCCTATCACTCTCACAGTGCCTGGCTGATCACATCCCTGGCTACCGTCCTCCATAGCTCAACCTCCTTAATTCTTCCCCACAGGTACCTAACGATGAGGTGTGCGGTTGCCCGCTAGTGCGCAATGTCTTTGAGTTCACAGGTGATTTCTGTCGCCTCCCCAAGCGCCTGTGCAATCGCCACTACTGCTGGGAGAAGCTGCGGCGTGCGGAGGTGGACCTGGAGCGCGTGCGGGCGGTAGGTCCAAGGCTGAGGGGTGGGTGGGGAGCGGGAGAGGGTCCCAGAATCACCTGCTCAAGCTCACCTCTTACAGTTGCACAAGCTGGAAAAGCTGCTTGAGCAGGAGCATAAGGTGCGCACAGCTATGAAGAACCGGGCAGGGCTGCTGGGCCTGATGCTTCACCAGACGACCCAGCATGATCCATTCACCGCTGACCTGCGCTCCAGGACAGAAAGCTAAGCCCTGCTCCACCTACGTTTAATACTGTGCTCCAGGGAGGCGCCTGTGGCTCAAAGGAGTAGGGCGCCGGCCCCATATGCCGGAGGTGGCGGGTTCAAACCCAGCCCCTGCCAAAAACTGCAAAAAAAAAAAAAAGAAAAAAGAAAAAAAAGAAAAGAAAACTATGTTCCCATTAGTGCCCCTAACACGCCTGTTGTTCCATGCATCTTTTTCTCAGGCCATTTTGGAGTTTCTGCCCGTGCTTCTCTGTCTGCCACTTGGTCTCCTGTCTCTTTGTCTACCTGCCCTTGAAGAAGGGATGTGCAAAACTTCTCTGTTCCCATCTATCCCTTCATCTCTCTTTCTCTTTCTTCCTTGATCCTGGCGAAACCAGAGGACGTGCCCTGCCCTGATCTCCACCGTTCAGAGTTTTGTTAATGAACTTTGCAAGAACAAGGGGGTTTTTTTGTTTGTTTATTTGTTTTGTTTTTTGAGACAGAGTCCCAGCTCACAGCAGCCTCGAACTCTTGGGCTCAAGAGATCCTCTTACCTCACTTTCCTAAGTAGTTGGGACTGCAGGCACCCATCACAATACCTGGCTAGTTTTTTGTATTTTTAGTAGAGATGGGGGTCTGACTCTTGCTCAGGGCTGGTCTCAAACTCCTGAGCTCAAGCTATCCACCCTCCTCTATCTCCCAAAGTGTTTGGATTATAGACATGAGCCAGCACAACCGGCCCAGTCCTGCCTTTTTTCTTTTCTTTTCTTTCTTTCTTTCTTTCCTTTTTTCTTTTTCTTTTTTTTTTTTTTTTTTGAGACAGAGTATCACTATGTTGCCCTGGGTAGAGTGCCTTGATGTCACAGCTCACAGCAACCTCCAACTCTTGGGCTTAAGCGATTCTCTTGCCTCAGCCTCCAAAGTAGCTGGGACTACAGGGGCCCACTATGATGCCTGGCTATTTTTTTTTTTTTTTTTGGAGACAGAGTCTCCCTATGTCACCCTTGGTACAGTGCCATGGCGTCACAGCTCACAGCAACCTCCAACTCCTGGACTTAAGTGATTCTCTTGCCTCAGCCTCCCAAGTAGCTGGGACTATAGGCACCCGCCACAACGACCGGCTATTGGCTATTTTTTGTTACAGTTTGGCCGGGGCGGGTTTGAACCCTCCACCCTCGGTATATGGGACCAGTGCCCTACTCACTGAGCCACAGGTGCTGCCCATGCCTGTCTATGTTTTGTTGTTGTTGTTGCAGTTGTCATTGTTGTTTAGCTGACCCAGGCCGGGTTCAAACCCGCCAGCCTCAGGGAATGTGGCTGGCGCAGTCAACGCTGTGCTATGGACGCAGAGCCCCAGTCCTGCCTTTTTGATACCTCGAGTGCAGGGCAGTCCTCCTTAATGATTCCCCTTTGGGACACTGAGGAGAATTCAGAGTAGTACCATTTTCCCTGCCTTGCCCATCTTGTTCCACTGCTGGCTATTCGACAAGGTCCAAGCTCTGTTAGCCTGGGCCTATTCCAGTCTCTTATAGGTCTAACCTGCCCATCATGTCTTGGACCCCTCCTGGCACCACCTGCTCTGATCTGCCCTGTCCTTTCTGGCCTGCCCTAATCATTCAGTCCCCATCCTATCCCTGGGTACTGGTATATCTCAAATGATAGACTTCAACTACTTTTCCTATTTTTTTTTCCCCGATGCTCTCTGGTCCCTTAAGAACTTTCTTCATAGGCTCGGAGCCTATGGCTCAAGCGGCTAAGGCACCAACCACATTCACCTGAGCTGTTGGGTTCAAATCCAGCCCACGCCCACCAAACAACAACAGCTGCAACCAAAAAATAGCCGGGTGTTGTGGTGGGTGCCTGTAGTCCCAGCTACTTGGAAGGTGGAGGCAGGAGAATCACTTGAGCCCAAGAGTTGGAGGTTGCCGTGAGCTGTAATACCATGGCACTCTACCCAGGGGGACAGTTTGAGGCTCTGTCTCAAAAAAAAAATAAAAATAAAAATTTTCATCCATTTTCATACTCTTTTCCTAGGGCCTCACATGTTTCCCCACAATATTTAAGGATGTTGCTCTACACTTAGACATATCATTGCACTATAACTAGTTTATGTTACTACCTGTCTGAAGTGATGTCTCCTGTCCTGTTACTAATGTTGTATGTGTTTTGTTCCCTTTCAATTTGGTCAGATTTCGTAGAGGGTAATTCATATAATTCAGTCATTTGAATTTTATTGTTCTATTTCTACTTTCTAATTTTATGTTTATTTTATTTATTTAAACCTTTTTATTTTATTTTATTTTATTTATTTGTTTTTTCTTTTTTTTTTTTTTGAGACAGAGCCTCAAGCTGTCACCCTGGGTAGAGTGCCGTGGCATCACAGCTCACAGCAACCTCAAATTCCTGGGCTCAAGCGAGTCTCTTGCCTCTGCATCCCAAGTAGCTGGGACTACAGGCGCCCGCCACAACGCCCGGCCATTTTCTGGTTGCAGCCGTCATTGTTGTTTGGCGAGCCCTGGGGCTGGATTTGAACCCGCCAGCTCAGGTGTACGTGGCTGGCACCTTAGCCCGTTGAGCCACAGGCGCCAAGCCTATTTATTTGTTTTTTGAGACAGAGTCTCACTGCTGCCCTGGGTGCAGTACCCTGGCATCATCATTGCTCACAGCAACCTCAAACTCCTGGGATTAAGCTATTCTGCTTCAGTCTCCTAAGTAACTGGGACTATAGGCACCTGCCACAACATTTGGCTAGGTTTCTATTTTTAGTAGAGATGGGGTCTCACTCTTGCTCGGGTGATCTACCTGCTTCAGCCTCCCATAGTGCTAGGATAATAGACGTGAGCCACTGCACCCAGTCTGTTTTTATTAATTGGCAATTCTTGATTTTTTTTGTTTTTCTATTTATTTTCATGTTTTTACTTAATTTTGTTCTTTTTTTCTAATTTCTGGAGTCCCAACTCAATTATTTTTGGGTTTCCAGTCTGTATTTACGTATTTATGTATGTATTTTAATCCATTTTTAATAGTAAGCCACGTGCAGATTATTTGAGGACTATTTTGCTTATCTGTGGTGTTAGATATAGCAAAAAGTATGCATGGACCTGTTTATTTTTTTTTGCTCATCAGCTTTTGTTAGTGTTTGTGTACTTAATGTGTGGCCCAAGACAACTTTTATTCTTCCAATGTGGGGCAGAAAAAAAAGGGGCAGCCCTGTGATGCTTCCCTCTTTGTAGCTGTATACCAGTGAAAGATGCAACCACACAATTAACTTCTCACTTTGATTCTGGGTATTGAGGAAAGTTTCTTAGGTTCTTACTTGTTAAGGTAGTTTAGTTATCTTTTCTTTCTTCTTATGTAATTGTGGTTTTTTACCACGATCAGAGAATGTAGCCTTTTGAATATGAATTTTTAAACATGTGCCCATTTAAACATTTTTATCCCTGTGCCCTAGATACTCAAATGAACTTTTGAAACCTACTACAGGTATATACAAAAGACAAATTGTATTATATGTATGTTAGGTACAGATAATTCATTGACACTTTTCAATTGATGATTAATTTTTCTTTATTCTTTTTTTTTTCTGTCTACTTTAGCTGTTATATTATCAAAAGGTAGAATGAAAACTGGCACAGTGGAAAGGTACATGGCACACCTCTTGGGTGAAAAGCACAACTACAACTTGGACTTTACCTAACGGATGCGGTATAACCTTAATCATCTTTACAACCTCATACTAATCTCAAATTTAAAAAATTGAAAGCAAAAAAAAATGTAGAATAAAATCTGATATAATACTTTTAAACAGGGTGGTGCCTGTGGCTCAGTGGGTAGGGTGCCAGCCCCATATACCGAGAGTGGTGGGTTCAAACCCGGCCCCCGCCAAACTGCAACAACAACAACAACAAAAAAAAGTAGCTAGGCTTTGTGGCGGGTGCCTGTAGTCCCAGCTACTCAGGAGGCTGAGGCAAGAGAATCACCTAACCCCAGGAGTTGGAGGTTTCTGTGAGCTGTGTGACGCCATGGAACTCTACTGAGGGTGATAAAGTGAGACTCTTACAACAACAACAGCAACAACAACAAAAATACTTTTAAACAATTTTCTCTTTGTGGTTGTGTGTTCTCTTTTGGGGGAAGGGAATCCTAAAGTCTATCTTTAAGGTCATTATGTATTTTCCTTGTTTTGTCTATTGAGTGCTTTTGATTTTGAATTTTACTTTGGTAAATACATCACTGTAGCTTTTATTTTGCTGCCACTTACCTGGTGTATCCTAGCCTAAAACTATATTTTGTATTTTTTTCTTTAAGATATATTTCTTGTAAATTTATACAAGTATATATATTTTTTACCCTAATCCCACACTTGTGTCTTGAGATTCAGTCCATTTCAATTTGTTTAATTATGATAATCTTCTTTGTGCTATATTATGCTTACTGTTGACTTTATTATTTTCTAAATACAGCTTTTATCTAGTCTCCTAACAGCTTTGTGAAGTTTCCATTTTTGTCTTTTTCTCTTTGACAATTTTTGTTTTTACTAATTGTCCCATAACACACTTTTTCTATTTCTAACAGGCATGATTTAATTTGTTTTCTCTAATAGTTGATCAGAATATAATTGGAATACCATTCAGCCTTAAAAAGATGGAGACTTCACATCTTTTATAATAACCTGGATAAAGTTGGAGAACATTCGACTTAGTAAAGTATCACAAGAATGGAAAAGTAGGGCAGTGTCCGTAGCTCATTGGGTAGGGTGCAGGCCACATACACCAAGGCTGGTGGGTTTGAACCCGGCCAAGGCCAGCTAAACAACAATGACAACTGCAATGAAAAAAATGACTGGGCATTTTGGCAGGTGCCTGTAGTCCCAGCTACTTGGGAGGGTGAGGCAAGAGAATCGCTTAAGCCCAAGAGTTGGAGATTGCTGTGAGCCGTGACACCACGGCACTTTACCGAGGGCAACATAGTGAGACTCTGTCTCAAAAGCAAAAAAAAAAAAAAAAAGAAAAGCAAGAATTCAATGTACTCAATACTAATATGAAACCAATAGATGAACAAACACATGCCCACACAAGAAAAAACACAAACTCAAGTGGAAGGGAAGGGAGAGAGGTGAGGAGGGAGGGGCACTAGTGTGCTCTCATCAAACAAGCACAATGTAAGGGTATATGGCAAACCTCCTGGGTGAGGGGCACAACCACAACTTGGAGTCTACCTAATAAACACAAACAATGTAACCTAATCATCTGTATCCTTATATTAATCTGAAATTTAAAAAAGAATATAATTGAACGTTTCTCTCCAGAGAAAAATGCTTTATCCTCCAGATTTCCCTCAGGAAGATGAACAGTGTTGCTTTTTGATTTTTCTAGAAAAATTTAAGCTGCTTATTTGAAAACTATATTTTTCTTTATTTAATTCTGCTTCAAGAAATCTCACTTAACAGTTTCATTCAATATCCTCAGTCACTGGGCGGCACCTGTGGCTCAGTGAGTAGGGCACTGGTCCCATATACCGAGGGTGGCGGGTTCAAACCCAGCCCCGGCCAAACTGCAACAAAACAATAGCCGGGCGTTGTGGCAGGCGCCTGTAGTCCCAGCTACTTGGGAGGCTGAGGCAAGAGAATCACCTAAGCCCGAGAGCTGGAGGTTGCTGTGAGCTGTGATGAGACAGCACTCTACCAAGGGTGACAAAGTGAGAGTCTGTTTCTAAAAAAAAAAAAAATACCCAGTCAAGGCTGTGCATTGTGGCTCACACCTATAGTCCTAGCACTCTGGGAAGTAGAGGCCAGTGGATCGCCTGAGCTCAGGAATTGGAGACTAGCCTGAGTACCAGTGAGACCCCATCTCTACTGAAAGTAGAAAAATTAGCTGGGCATCATGGCGGGCGTGTAGTTCCAGCTATTTGGAAGATGAGGCATGAGGATTGTACGAGTTCAAGGGTTTGAGGTTGCTGTGAGCTGTGACACCATGCATGGTACCCTATCTACTCCAGGGCAACAGAGTGAAACTGTGTCACAAAACAAAACAAAACCTTTTTTGATCTTGTCATGCATTATAGGTTAGGTGACCTTATACTTCATCATCCAAATCATGACATTGCACAGATAAGCAGCATCATTATTAATGCTGGAAAAAAAAAACATGTAAGCTGTACACCCTAATGATAAAGATAAATGTTATCAATAGTCATAAATGGGCTCGGCGCCTTTGGCTCAGTGGGGTAAGGCGCCAGCCATGTACACCTGAGCTGGCGCGTTTGAATCCAGCCTGAGCCCGCCAAACAACAATGACGGCTGCAACCAAGAAATGGCTGGGGTTGTGGCGGGCGCCTGCAGTCCCAGCTACTTGGGAGGTGGAGGCAGGAGACTCGCTTGAGCCCAGGAATTGGAGGTTGCTGTGAGCTGTGATGCCACAGCAGTCTACCCAGGGCAACAGCTTGAGGCTCTGTCTCAAAAAAAAAAAAATAAATAATAAAAAAATAAAAACTCACTTCAATGTGGAAGTCAATGGAAGTGAAACTGTGTAAGTAGTGAAACCTGCTGGGTGGGAGCCTGCCGGGTGCTATAGGTTGGTGGGCTCATGTGGTGGCAGACGAGGAGGAAGATCCTGCTTTGGGGGAAGAAAATGAAGAAATTAGAGGAGGTTCAGAAGGTGGACAGGGTAAAAGACAGAGACTTTTTCCTAAAGAATTGAGATGTATGATGTGTGGCTTTGAAGATGGAAAGAATCCTAAATCACTAGATCTTCTTGAAGAATATCTCCTCTTGAAGAATATCTACTGTGATAGAGTTCAATACAGAAATGACTCACAAGGCCTTGTCTGTTGGCAGACAAGGTTGAGTACAAGTTGAAGATATCATCTTCTTGATTCAAAAGGACCACAGGAAGTTTGTTAAAGTTAAAGACTTGTTCACTATAAATGAAGAAATGGGCAAGAAAGACTTTTTTACTACAAATGAAGAAATGGACAAGAAAAGCATTTGATGAAGCCAGCTATGGATATTGGCATCTTTTGTAGTTTTGAAACTCCATTATGTTCTAGGGAAACAATATGTAAGAATTGTTATATTTTCTTTTTTTTTTTGCAGTTTTTGGCCGGGGCTGGGTTTGAACCCACCACCTCTAGCATATGGGGCCAGCACTATACTCCTTTGAGCCACAGGTGCCACCCAATTGTTATATGTTCTACAGTAAGGTCCTGATATCTGCCTATGTTTTCATGGTTTTGATTTTTTTTTTTTTTTTTGAGATAGAGCCTCAAGCTGTCACCCTGGATAGAGTGCTGTGGCATCATATCTCACAGCGACCTCCAATTCCTGGGCTCAAGCGAGTCTCTTGCCTCTGCCTCCCAAGTAGCTGGGACTACAGGCACCCACCACAGCGCCGAGCTATTTTTTGGTTGCAGCCATCATTGTTCTTTGGCGGGCCCGGCTAGATTCGAACCCACCAGCTCAGGTGTATGTGGCTGGTGCCTTAGCCCATTGAGCAACAGGCGCCGAGCCCATGGCTTTGATTTTTAGAGCGATATTGGATTAATTGCCTGCAATTAATAATGAAACGGGGCTCAGCGCCTGTGGCTCAATGGGCTAAGGCGCCAGCCACATACAACTAAGCTGGCAGGTGCAAATCCAGCCCAGGCCTGCCAAACAACAATGACGGCTGCAACCAAAAAAATGGACGGCCGTTGTGGCGGGTGCCTGTAGTCCCAGCTACTCAGGAGGCGGAGGCAGGAGACTCACTTGAACCCAGGAATTGGAGGTTGCTGTGAGCTGTGATGCCACAGCACTCTATCCAGGGTGACAGCTTGAGGCTTTGTCTCAAAAAATAATAATAATAATAATGAAACTGGATTAATTTATATGACCATACTTGAATTACTTACTGAGTTTTAATGACCACACATAAGTAAAATCACCTTTCAAACCATGCAGTTCTTTCTGACTGTTAACCAGGGATGAAATATTAATAGTGTTCATATGTTAGGCATACCTGTGCCAATGTAAGCTATGCTGTAGCTGTTTAATATGTGAAATGTAAGTGGCATCTTTGAAAGCTGAAATATATTCTGAAGTTTTTATATGAAAGTAGTCTGAGAGATTATTGTAGTGAACATTTTTTATGTTTCATTTAGAGGGATGATATAGGAAAAGACCGTTTTTTTGGTATAGATGTTTATCTGTTTTAAAAGCTGTTTTTTTCTTTCTTTCTTCTTTTTTTGCAGTTTTTGGCCAGGGCAGGTTTCAACCTGACACCTCAGGTATGTGGAGCCAGCACCCTACTCCTTTGAGCCACAGGCACCATCTATGGCTGATTTCTTTTAATATTCTTTTCTTCCGATAATAAAAATGATTTTATTTTCTTGGAGAAACAGTTCCGTGTGAATCTTCCATGTTGGAAACTTTTTTTGATTTAAGACATTTGGGGGATTATAATATACTAGTTGTTAAGTTTTGGGAGAAGCTTCTAAAAGCAATGTTTTCAGTAGCAAGAATGACATTGCCTAGAAGTTGAATGGCATTGATGGCAAGATAAACATTTAGAGTAATGTTTTATTTGCATATTTGTAAGTACTTCTTCATTGTGGAAACATATATTTGATGAAAACCGTGTGTGTCTGTGGAAGCCGCTTTTTGTTTGTTTGTTTTCTTATACAATGTTTATTTTTATCTTGTTATTTTTTTTTTTTTAACAGAGCCAACATTTATGATTCCTGTGGAATGACACATGGGGTACAGGGCAGTAGGGTGAGTCAGGTGGGTGGGACAAGAATGTGACAGCAGCCATAATCAAGGCAAGAGGCTGCTGGGAACACATGGGTCCTGCCTCTGTGTTGGCGACCCCAGGTTTTCCCCAGCAGCTGCATCTGCCAGTCTGCTTTGGGTTTTGGTGTCCCTAGGATGGGGTTATTGCTTGTGTCTCCTGGTCTGGGTAGGGCCATCTGTCCTCTCTGTGGCTGAGAGTGTCTCATTGATTCATTCTGTGAGAGGCACTTCAGCCTAGAGGTTAAGAGTGGGTAATACACTGCCGTGGATTCCAATCCTTGGCAGGGCCATTTATTGTTGTGTGACACTGAGTGACTCTGCCCCTCTGGGCCTCAGTATCCTCATCTGTAAAAGAAGGTGATGTTGGCTGGGCACCCGTAGCTCAGTGGTTAGGACACTGGCCACATACACTGAGCCTGGCAGGTTCGAACACAACAGCCTATCGAAAAAAACAATGACAACTGCAACAAAAAATTAGCCGGGCATTGTAGTGGGCACCTGTAGTCCCAGCTACTTGCAGTCTGAGGCAAAAGAATCGCTTAAGCCCAAGAGTTTGAGGTTGCTGTGAGCTGTGACGCCACAGCACTCTACCCGAACGACACAGTGAGACTCTGCCTCAAAACAACAAAAAAGGTGCTGTTATCTGCTATCTGCTTAGACTGCTGTGAAGATTACACAAATTAAATGCCTATTCAAATGCTTAGCACAGGGCCTGGCAAACTGTGAGTGTGTAACCACTCAGCCCATGACCAGAGCTGTGTCCAGTGTGCCCTTACCCCTGCATCCCTGGTCTCTTGACCCAGTGAACATAATCCAGGTTGGTCTTTGTTAGTCTGCCTCTCACCATCTCTCCATGGTGCATGTCTCTGGGTGCCCATCTGTGCTGCACAGCTCCTGCCTTTGGACTGCACTGACACCCTTCAATCAGCATGGTGGATATCTTCACCCGCCAATGGATGGCTGGGCTGCTGGCTTGACACCACAGGGCCGTGGATGCCCAGCGCTTTCGAGAGGGCACACAGCTGTTGCAAAAGACTATTGGGGTGGCATCTGAGCTGGGGATGTACAGGGAGGAGCAGTGACCAAAGCAGAGGTGATTGCAGAGGTACGTGGCTGTGCAGCCCGGTCGGGAAACAACCTTAAGAGCCATGGATGCTGGGGCTAGACTGCTCAGGTTCAAATCGTGACTCTTCCATATCTTGTGTGGACTGGGACAAAGTACATAACCTCTCTGACTTTTGTTTTCTCACCTGTGAAATCACTGAGTTCACCTTGGAGTGTTCAGGGCAGGGGCTCTCATCTCCGGGGTGGTCATGGAGGGCTTCTCAGAGAAAGTAACATATTTGCAGGCTCCTGAGATGATGGTGGAGGTGGTGGGAACAGGCTGGTTTGTGGGTGGGACATGGAGGTCTCTTATCATGTTATATTTTTTATGTTGCATTCAGCATAAATCAAAATGAAACAAAAATCTGTTTAATTGACTCAGAAAAGGGCCATGTGAAAAGAAACATATTGGGTAAAATTTTACCAATAGAGAATTAGGATTTAGAGGGATGGATTTGAGTTACAGGCCCATGCAAACTCTTTGGTAATTCAGGATATATGGGGTTTGTATATGTACCTCATCACATTATTATTGCATTTAGGTAGAAATAAGGATTAAGATTGCATTAAAATAAATCACTGAGTGTTCCTCTTTGTGAAACTGAACTTTCTGTGTGCCGCTTAAAATGTTACCTATAAATCAGTATTTGGGGAGGGGAAACTGTGTCCTAATGAATGAGAGGTGCTGTAGGTAACAGGAGCTAAGGACAGAACACGCATTTGGAGCCTCTGTACGCCAAAAAGCATTTTAAAGATACACTAGTGATTCCATGGGATAGGAGAGGAACTGGAGTGAGTAATAAGACTACACTATAAGAATAATTCTCTTCTTATTCTAGACTCATACTAATCAGTGATGGTAGTGCACAATTTATATTTAAACATCAATTTCAAAACGAATTATGATTTCCATATAGCAGACAGTAATTCAGTTAGAAACATAATCTAAAGGAAGATGCCTTCAGTTTCCTAAAAAGATTTTATAAAACAGAATGAAAAACAGAATTCATACTAGACATGAGTTTCAAAAAGTACATTTGAAGTGTCAGACTTTGCATGGATAATTCATCAAATTAATTTTGATGAATTTATCAGCGTGTTAAATGAACCACATTCCTCTGGTTTCTTTATGAAGTTGCTCCTAAGATGTGCAGGACACCCAGAGTCAACCCATTTTCACAGATGATTCTCCCTAGAATAGCTCAGACCCACAGACAACTCTTATAGTCTCATTTTCCCTGCCAGGCGTCTTACAGCTCATGTCATGGGAGGTCAGACCATTAAGTTCATGAACTTAACCTAGAGAAAGTGCTACGTACCTCACAGCTGAAGATCCTCATGGTCACCTTTGAAGTACTCCCCATGGGAAGCTGTGCACTGACCCAGCACCTCGTCCACCCTTCAAAGCACTTTTTCTAGGATGAGTTTGAAAACCTAATTGTCAGATGATAGCTATGAGGGTCATTTCAAAAAAAAGAGTTCCAAAATTGGTTTTATTATCACTTCTTTGCTTTTAAAGGAGACTAGTAATCAATTGGAAATATTCCATTGCCTACATCCATGTGACACATTCACTAGCAGGAAAGCAAGGAGGTAGCTGGTATACAATGTCACTCAGCCAAGCACGAGTGACTGATGACACTCACAGGTCAGGTGTTTCCTTTGGGAAGCTGATTTTGAGCTTTTCTTTCTTTTTTATTTTTAAATTTTACACATCTAATAGAAACAAGCACAGCTTCTCAGGAGACCAAGAGCATATTGTTATAAACCGAATTGTGTCTGCCGAAAATTCATAAGAGCCTTAACCCTCAACATGATTGTATTTAAAGATGGGACCTTTAAAGAGGTAATTAAGGGTGAGTGAGATCATCAGGGTGAGGCCCTAATCCAACAGGAGTGCTGTCCTTATGAGAGAGACAGACTGCAGACACATCCATGCATGGAGGAAAAGGCACACGAGGACACCGGGAGAAGACAACATCTTCAACCCAGGGAGAGAGGCCTCGAGAGAAACCATGCCTGCCAACACCATGAGCTTAAATTTGTAAATTCTTACCAGCTTCACAATATATGAAGCAAAATCTTGATAAAACTGAAAAACTTTAGAGAAATTTAAAATCCTAGTTGTAGATTTAACACTCCTCATAACTGATTGGAAAGTATAATCAGCAAAATTACACTATTTGAAAAACACTTATCTACAATCCGAACTTAAATAACATCTACAGAGCACTATACTCAACAAGGGTGGAATACACATTGCTGGAAAGTGAACATGGAACATTCATCAGGATAGACCATGGGTTTGACAAAAAATGGTTCCAATATATTTAGAGGATTGACATCAGGCAGAGCACAGCCTCCACGTATAAGAGAATTGAATGAGAAATCAAAGACAAAAAGACATCTGAAAATACTCAAACACAGTATTTGACAATTAAATCATACCAAACAAGCAACTTTCAGGGGCAGAGGGAAACCAGAGGAGCTAAAAACAAGTGCTTCCAATGTGCTCAGACTGGCCACATCAGAAAAGACTGCCCCCAGCAGCACCACTGGCTGGGCAAGCCACCTGGCCCCTGTCCAGAATGCAAGGGTGACCACTGGAGGGTGGCCTGTCCCCAGAGGCGAAGGTCTCCTGGGACAGTGACCCCATCGGAGCCCAAACTGGACTGAGGGACTGGACCCTGGGGCAAATTCTCAAGGCTCTAGCTTGTGTCATCACCCCAAAAGAGCCCCAGGTCTGCCTTATAGTGGAGCGCCAGGAGTTAAAATTTCTTTTGGACACTGGAGCAACCTTTTCTGTACTTCTCTCTAACCCTGGTCTTTTATCTCCCCAATCCATAACTATACAGGGGGTGTCTGGAAATTCGGTTACCAAATTTTTCTCCCAGCCTTTAAGCTGCAATTGGAATGACTTGCTGTTCTCTTATGCCTCCCTAATCATGCCTGAAAGTCCTGCTCCCGTTTTTTGAGGGGGACATACTAAAGAAAACAGGAACTTTTCCCTCCTGGAGATCTAGTCATGATCAAAACCCTCCCCTCTAATTCATCTTCCCTAACCCCAACTTGGGAAGTCCCCTTTCCTGTTATCTTGTCTTCTTCTATAGCTGTTAAAGTTATAGGAGTCAATTCCTGCCTATATCATTCACGAGTAAAATCCTGGAACCCTCTATCTTCTACAGAGGCAGACAATGAAGACAGCCAACCACAGACCACCTACACTTGTGAGCCAAAAGAAAGTTTAAAGTTAATATTTAGGAAACAGCAAGAAAAATCCTAATATGGTTTTCTTTTAGCATCACTGAATAAGTGCTTCTGACCTGACACTGTTCTAACTTTGCCTATTACTGATTACACTAATCAGATTTATGTTTTCTAGAAATGTCATCAAGCCACATGCAATAAAGATGGTTCCAGTCCATGAACCCCTGTATCACTCTCCCTCTGGAGAAACCCTAACTGCCCCCTTTTATCATCGCCCGATTCAGCAGGAAGCAGTTAGATCGAGTCTTCACCCTTTTTCCCTAAAGGCAGTTGGAGTTTCTACTCGGAGAGGGAGAATTGATGCAGGACATTTGGCGCCCTAGCCAGCTCAGTGGAGCTGGCGGACCTGCCACCTCCTCCTTGGCGGTGTCAGTGCTGTGGCAGCCAGATGAAGAACCAGCGGGCTGGATAACAGGCAAGGAGGGGGACCTCCAACCCCCACCGGAGGCTCCAATAGCCAAAAAGACAACTGCCAAGGAGACACCTGTGCCTTGATGTCTCCTTCACTTTACACTTAGGACTAAATGTGGAACCCCCATTCCCTATGCCTAGGTTAGTTTCATGTGAATTTCCTGGGCCTCAATTCCATGAATGGACTGTGTCCATTCATTGATACATTCATTCACTCTGCCCTGACAGAAGGGACTGTTTTCGTTCATTGACACATTCATTCACCTGGCCCCCCACAGAAGGGACTGTGTTCATTTGTTTCCTGGCCAAGGAACCCATACACCTATATATACCCCGAGACTAAAAGCCTAAAGGGGGAGACGGGAAAAGACAGGGAGAGAAACGGAGAGAGCTTTTCTCTCCCCACTTGAGTTCTCTCTCTCTACCAGGAGCTTTAGTGTTTTCTGTATTATTTTCTATAAATAAATTCTGTCTTACTACTGGGAAAAAAAAAAAAAAAGAAAGAAAGAAAATGCCTTGAAGGCTATGTTAAACAGTTTGATGAAAACATTTCAGATTGTATATGAAACTAGCACATTGTACCCCTTGGTTGCACTAGTGTACACAGCTGTGATTTAATAAAAAAAAAAAAAGATCGAAAATTAAATCATACTTTTTTTCTATTTAATTCAAATGACAGCTATAAACGGCTCAGCACTCATAGGTCAGTGGTTAGGGCCCTGGCCACATACACTGAAGCAGGCAGTTTTGAACCCAAGCCCAAGTCTGCTAAACAACAATGACAACTGCAACAAAAAAATAGCCGGGTTTGGCTCAGCGCCTGTGGCTCAATGGGCTAAAAGCGCCAGCCAGGTACACCTGAGCTGGCAGGTTCAAATCCAGTCTGGGGCTGCCGAACAACAATGACGGCTATAACCAAAAAAAATGGCCAGGCGTTGTGGCGGGCGCCTGTGATCCCAGCTACTTGGGAGGCAGAGGCAAGAGACTCACTTGAGCCAAGGAATTGGAGGTTGCTGTGAGCTGTGATGCCACAGCACTCTATCCAGGGTGACAGCTTGAGGCTCTGTCTCAAAAACAAATAAAATAAAATAGCTGTGTGCTGTGGTGGGCGCCTACAGTCCCAGGTACTTGGGAGGCTGAGGTGAGAGAATTGCTTACACCCAAGAGTTTAAGGTTGCTGTGAGCTATGACACCACGCCAATCTATTAAGGATAACATAGTGAGACTCTATTTCAAAATAAATAAATAAATGGCAGCTATAAAAATGAATAATTATAGCATAGGAATAAGCTCTTCTTTGAAAGTTTGATAAAATTCTACTGTGCAGCCATCCGGACCAGAGCATTTTGAGGGGGGATATTTTTTATTGTTTCTTTTATCTCAGTCCTTGAAATTGGTCTGTTCAGGAGATCTATTTCATCTGGGCTAAGTCTAGGGAGATGGTGTGATTCCAAATATTGACCCATTCCTTTCACAATGTCAAATTTCTGGGCATAAAGTTTCTGATAGTATTAGAGATAATCTCTTGTATTTCTGTGGCATTAGTCGTTATTTCCCTTTTATCATTTCTGATTGAAGTTACTACAGATTTTACCTTTTTATTTCTAGTTAGTCTGGCCAAAGGCTTATCTATTTTATTTATTTTTTCAAAAAACCAACTCCTTGTTTCATTAATTTTCTGAATAATTCTTTTGTTTTCAATTTCATTGATCTCTGATTTAATTTTGGATTATTTCTTTTCTTCTGCTGGGTTTAGGCTTAGATTGTTCTTCTTTTTCCAATTCCATCAGATGGCTTGTGAGTTTGTTGATACGCTCTCTTTCTGTTTTTCGCATGTAGGCTTCTAAAGCGATAAATTTTCCTCTTAGGATTGCTTTTGCTGTATCCCATAGGTTTTGGTAGTTTGTGTCTTCATTGTTGTTATACTCAAGGAAGTTAATGATTTCCTTTTTTATTTCTTCCTGCACCCAAGTGCCATTCAGCATAAGGTTGTTTAACTTCCATGCCTTTGTGTGAGGTTGAGCATTTTTGTTGGAATTGAGTTCCACTTTTAGTGCCTTGTGGTCTGAAAAGATGCAAGGTAGAATTTCAATTCTTTTGATCCTGCTGAGGTTTGTTTTATGTCCTAGGATGTGATCAATTTTGGAGAATGTTCCATTGGACGATGAGAAGAATGTCTATTTCTATATCTTTGGGCTGGCGTGTTCTATATACATCTATCAAGCACAGTTTTCTAAGGTCTCATTTAAATCTCTTATGTCTTTATTTAATTTCTGTTTAGAGGATCTGTCCAGCTCTGAGAGAGGGGAGTTAAAGTCCCCTGTTATTATGATGTTATAGGATATCATATTGCTCAGACTAAGCAAGGTCTGTTTCAAGAATCTGGGAGCATTTAAATTGGGTGCATAAATATTTAAAATTGAAATATCTTCTTGTTGTATTTTTCCCTTAACCGATATGAAGTGACCATCATTGTCTTTTTTAACTTTAGTTGCTTTAAATCCACGTGTATCTGAGAATAAGATTGCAACCCTCTTTTCTTCTGAGTTCTATTTGCCTGAAAAATTTACTTCCAGCCCTTAACTCTGAGTTTTAATTTTTCTTTTGATGTGAGGTGTGTTTCCTGCAGACAGCAAATAGATGGCTTATGTTTTTTAATCCAGTCAGCTAATCTATACCTCTTCAGTGGGTATTTCAAGCCATTGACATTTATTGAGATAATTGATAAGTGTGGTAGTGTTCTATTCATCATATTTGTGACAGTCCATTGTTTAGTTTTGTCTTTTGCATCATTGTGGAAACTAGGTTCTGTCCTATATATTCTGGGTGTTTTCTTTGCTGAAGGAAAAGAAACCAACAACTTACAGTTATCTAATCTTTGATAAATCAAACAATGGGGGAAAGACTCCCTAATTCAATAAATGGTGCTGGGAGAATTGGATATCCATATGTAAAAGATTGAAACTGGATGTGCACCTTTCTCCACTCACAAAGATTGATTCGAGATGGATAAAGGACTTAAATTTAAGGCATGAGACGATAAAAATGCTCAAAGAAAGAATTGGAAAAACACTGGAAGATATTGGCCTGGGGAAAGACTTTATGAGGAAGACTGCCATGGCAATAGCAACATGTGCAACAATAAACAAATGAGACTTAATCATACTGAAAAGCTTCTGTACAGCCCAGGAGACAACAACCAAAGCAAATAGACAGCCTACCCAATGGTAAAGGATATTTGCACATTTTGAATCTGACAAAAGTTTAATGACCAGGATTTATACAGAACTTCAATTAATCCGCACAAAAAACCCCAACAATCCCATACATCAATGGGGAAGAGAGATGAATAGAATCTTCTCTAAAGATGACAGACAAATGGCCAATAAACACTTGAAAAAATGCTCATCATCCCTAAGTATTAGAGAAATACAAATTAAAACCACCCTGAGACACCATCTAACTCCAATGAGAATGGCCTATATCACAAAATCTCAAAATTGCATATGCTGGCGTGGATGTGGGGAGAAAGGAACACTTCTCCACTGCTGGTGGGATTGCAAACTAATACAGCCTTTTTGGAAGGAAGTATGGAGAAAGCTCAAAGAACTCAACCTAGACCTCCCATTTGATCCTGCAATCCTATTACTGGGCATCTATCCAGAAGAAATTTAAAACTTTTATTATAAAGACACTTGTATTAGGCTATTTATCACTGCCCAATTTACAATTGCTAAAATGTGGAAAGAGCCTAAATGTCCTTCAACCCAGGAATGGATTGGTAAGCCATGGTATATGTATACCATGGAATATTACTCAACCATCAATAACAATGCAGACTTTGCAGCATTTGTACTAACTTGGATGGAGTTGGAACACATTATTCTTTGTGAAACATCACAGGAATGGAGAAACATGAATCCTATGTATTCAACTTTGATTTGAGGACAATTAGTGACAATTAATGACACAGTAGGGCATGAGGGAAGGAGAGAGCAGACAGAGAGAGAAGGAGAGAGGGGGTGAGGGAAAGAAAACAAAAAAAAAAAAGGAAAGAAAATAGTGACTAATTCTCACATAAATTGGATTCAATTTGGACCAGAGTACATTACTTAAACATTAATTTTTAATTCAACTTGTTAATATGTTGAATTAACAAGTTATGTTGTTTAGAATATTGCATGCTCACTTACAAGCAAAATATGTTTGTAATTTCCCTTTATAATAATGTATTTTCTCCAATTTCAATATCAGGTGTATCCAGATCTTAGAAAGATTTTGAAATATTTCTTCTTTTTCTATTCTCTATAAGATTTGGCATGATCTGTTTTTTGAAACTCTCCTTTACTTTTATTTGTATAATATTAGTTGTCTATTTTTTGTGACTTTGGAAAAAAAATAATAAGTTCACTGATGACTTCATACTGAGCCTCAAAGTCAAAGCACTCTATAATATCTTATTTGACAATGTGAATGTTACTTTCTTGGCATTATTATTACTAATATTGCTTAATATTTCAATGCAGTAATCATCTGTTTCCTTTTCTGAATGCATTTATCTTCATTCTTTATGTGGTTTTTGTTTCTAGTCCTTATCTTAAATATTGTTATTGTTATTAAATTTTAAGCCTTTTAAATTCTGTGAAGGCAAAAAGTGGAAACCTAATTAACACATGTATATTTAAAAATAAAAAATATAAAAAAAAAAACTTACATTGTACTAAGCCATGTACATAAAGCACTCTGCTGAATGGTTTACCTGCATTACCTAAAAAGTCTGTTGGGTAGCTCCTATTATCTCTTTTGATTCATAAGGAAAATGAAGCTCCCATAGGTAAAATAACTTAGCCAGGATCTCACTACCAGTAAGTGGCAGGTAGCTGAATTTCAAACCTAAGTCTGTCTAAGTTCAAACTTATGCTTTTATCCAACAAACTAGGTCAAGCATGACAAAACTTTCAATTCAAGTGTCACTCTTGATTGATTGATAAGATTCTAAGCCCACAAAAAAATGGGAAGAAAATTGCCATGATGGATTACTTCTGTCTCCCATAAATGAGGGATGTGAATATGTTGGCATGTACCACCTACCGTGGCTACTCAGGCTCCAGAAAACTGGAAGCCATCAGAGGTTTTTGAACAGGGCAGTGACCTGATAAGGGAGAGTTTCTAAAACTTTAACCAAGCAGCGATTTTTAGTTGAATAGACAATAGAAGTAATAGAAGCATATGGCCTAATCATCTAGTAAGAAACCTTAAGGACCCACTAATCTAAAGTAGTTAGAAATATTTTTCTACACTGAATAATCCATTTCTACTATAGAGGTACAATTCTTTGAAAAATATCCATCTCTTCTACTAACCTCTATGCTTTATGAGAACAGTGACTTTGTATGTTTAGTTTATTGCTCAGTTCCCCAGAGCCTGGGCTTTCAATTCATTTTTCTTAAATCCAGCAATATTAAAAGCAATGATAATAACAATCACTCAGTGCTGGGCAGTGGGTTAAACACTTTCAGTACAACAAATGTATTTGGAACCAGACTGCCTGGGTTTGAATGTTAGCTCTGCCACTTACTAGTTGTTAAAGCAAGTTCCTTAAATTCTTGTATGTCAACTCCCTTATCTTTAAGATGGGGATAATAATAGTACTTATCTCAGAGGGTAGTGGCAATCAATTAGTTGTTGATATATGTAGATCATTAAGAATAGGAAATATTCAATTAGATATTGGTTTTTGTTATCATTATTATTATTATCATAATCTTTACCATAAGGTACTTAATTTGGCCATTGGAAAATAAATAAAGTAGGAACAAAGAAAGAGTTATAACTTCTATAGTGTGCCCGTTGTGTGTCAGGTCTATTAAGTTCTTTCATAAATGGTATCTCAGCTAACTTAAAACTCTTAATTCTTTTTCACCAAATACAAAGCCCACACAGATCTGGTTTCAAATAATAGGTTTTTAGAAATAATTTAAAGAGGCTTTTATTCTTTTAGTGTAGCCTTTTATGATTGAAGAGCAAATTATAATCCCTTGCAAGAAATCCAAAGGTCAGCAGCCAGGTGCCAGCCCCAGTACCACAGTGAGCTAAACTTGCTCTTCTTGTTTTTTTCTTGTCTAACCTTTCTTCTCATCATATAAACTCTACTGTCTGTCACCTGGCAGTAAAACGAAACTTAGAGAGATTCCCTTTTTTAACCGAGGTTTGAGAGGCAAAAGGTAGGTAAGCTAATAGAGAGTGAGAGTACACACTTTACCTAGACAAACAAAATATCCCTTTGCCTGTTGTCTGTTAAAAACAGATAATAGCAAAATGTTATTCTGTCCTGGCTAAAGCTTGTCTCTATTTTAAAGGCCTTTGCCATGATGATTTTCAATAATGCTAATATATTAATTTAAATGAATGTGATCAATTCTTGGAGAAATCAAGGTGTTAGCAAGGATCCCAGAGGTATATCAGGAGCCACTTGTCTATTAATTGCAACCTATTCTTCAAGATACATCTTACTTTTTTGACCAGTGTCTAAATAGACTAGTTCACTCCTAGACTCCTAAATTTGTTTTTCTTAGCTATGCTAGAGCAAAAAAATATTGTTATGAGCTTAAAATAAATATTTAATCATTGAAGGAGGTGAGTAAGCATCACGAAAAGACCCAAAGTCACAAACTAGAAAGAAGGTAAAAGACCGACTCATACAGAACTTTATAATCTAAGTTCAATAAGGCTGTATTGCAAAAGACTCTCCTTAACTGCAGTTTTGCTCTCCACAGTTTTAGTTACCTGTGGTCAACCTGGTAAAAAATATTCAAAGGTAGTTTAATGATAAAATATTTATTTTAGGCTCAGCGGCTGTGGCTCAACGGGCTAAGGCACCAGCCAGGTACACCTGAGCTGGCAGGTTCGAATCCAGCCCAGGCCTGCCAAACAACAATGACGGCTGCAACCAAAAAACGGCCTGGCATTGTGGCGGGTGCCTGTAGTCCCAGCTACTTGCGAGGCAGAGGCAAGAGACTCGCTTGAGCCCAGGAATTGGAGGTTGCTGTGAGCTGTGATGCCACCGCACTCTATCCAGGGTGACAGCTTGAGGCTCTGTCT
>CAUYON010149285.1:0-37702 GCA_963573935.1 Arctocebus calabarensis
CACCATTCTTGGAGTTTCTCCACTAGTCTGCATTGGAAAAGGTGGAGGTGTTCTGCTCCAGATGGCACTCCCATCCAACCTCCAAACTTGGTGCAAGAGTCCTCTTGTCACACATCTCTCCACTCTGCCCTCCCGTTCTCTTGCAAACTGGCAGCTGCAATCTGCCGCAGAAAAGGGGCTCACCACAGCAACCGTGCTGTTGCCACTCTGAACTGCCGCCTCTTCCGCAGCTGAAGTGCTCGGGGACCCTCCGCCACTTTCCACAGCTCAGAGTGTCTCTTCCACACCCCAGATCCCTGCGCATCCTGCACAGTCAGACCTCACCCCATTCCCCACCTGGGATGGTACTGTCTGATCAATTACTCTCAATGATCTGGGGAAAATGTGATTGCCATTTCGGACATTTCAAAATGTCCCCTCCCCTCAACTCTCGCTTAGGCTGTCCAGTCCTCTAAGGCTCCAAGCAGCACCCCTTTCTGGACCCCAAACTCTGATATCAACACTTCAATGAAATTTTCATCAATTAGGTTTTGCAAGTTGCGAACTCCTGTCTTCCCTGTGGGAGGGGCTGGCTGCTGCTTCTCC
This sequence comes from Arctocebus calabarensis, assembly GCA_963573935.1. Classification (NCBI taxonomy): domain Eukaryota; kingdom Metazoa; phylum Chordata; class Mammalia; order Primates; family Lorisidae; genus Arctocebus; species Arctocebus calabarensis. The sequence goes on from CAUYON010149285.1 coordinate 586, forward strand.
AACAGGCAGGGGAAATATCTATAGCAGAGTCCACGGTTTTGAACTACACCTCAAACACAACAATCCACCAATTCGCTGTTCATCTCCAGCTGTCCATCCACTCCAATAATTCACATGGGAAAGATCCGGAGCTCCCTCCCTCTCACATGTTGTCCTGCGAGGGAAGGACTACTCTACCAGCTTGATCGCCATCTTCCTCTCTGTTTATTTCTAACCTGCTATCTTCTCTTCCTCTTGACAATGTATAGTGAGTAAGGTTCCCCACCTCACTCTTGATTAGGGTAGGTGGTACTGTGTAACTGTGAATCAGACACACTATTTGCTTGAGTTGGAAGATGCTTTGGTGGGCTATATCATTGTTCTCTCTGTCTTTGGTTCATGTTTATGGGAGTTAGCCTACTGCCAAGATATTCTTTTGTGTCCATGGTAGATTCTGGTCCCCCAGGAGAAGTACTTGAGTTCCCCCAAGCTTTAGAAGATTATGTGTCTCCTCAGGGGTTGCTTGATCTCCACCACCACCAAAGTGGGGGAAGGGGCAAGGCAGTTTGTGGCTAGGTTGTATGAGCCTGAAAGGTTTTACAAAGCTTCAGCAGGACTCAGATGTTGCTTTTCTGGCCACTAGTGGAAGCCAGTGGTAGGAAGGTCAGGATAGAGCACTCCACACTAGCTGAGCTGTTCACAGGGGATGAGGCAAACTGCTTTATGCTAAGGCACAGGGCTGGGTTCTTTCTTCCTTTATCCAGTAGCACAGTTTTCTGTGGGGAAGCATGGGTGGTCTTCCAAATAGCCTTTTCAACCCTCCATATACCCTGTAAGATTGAGTCAGTAAATGGTGTAAGGAGCATGCAAACTGACCTCTCTGTTAGTAGGTGATACTTGTTGGAAGGAACAAGCTGCTGTCAATGTTCATTTTGGGTACTGTGACCAGCTCTTATTCCTCTGGAAGAGTACTCAAATGCCCCATATGGTGGTTGGGACCCTGGAGCTTCCAGAAGAGTCCTTGATCTCTGCTGCAGCAGTACTATGTTGGGTGGGCTTGCCCTCAGACTCGATGGAATCTGGAAAGTTAGCTGTTTTGGCTGGGGTCTAATATCTGCTCCCAGTTTCTGGTCAGATCTCTTCTACAGAAAGGCTGAAATGACCCCACCCAACTAGGACATCTGTTTGTGGAGGCAGGTCCCTCTGAAGTTTGCAAACTCATAGTCTGCAGTGGGTCTTGATCTGAGGTTATTTCTGGCACCAGAGGGAGTAGGACTCTCTACGTTCTACTCAGCACCCACTGAGGCTTACTCACAGGGTTTCATAGATCAGGACATGGTGAACCCGAGCATGATGTCCTCTGAGCTGAAACTGGACAGCTATGGAACAGGAGACAAAGTCCCTGAGCAAGGGTTCTGGTCAAGAGATGGGACCATATAGATGAAAAGTTGATCTGACCAACACAGAGAGGAGGGACAGAGCCAAGTAGGAAGAAGGCAGTCGGGGCTGTAGGCATCTGCAAATTTCAGGTTAGATGGACTGAGGGTATTTCTGGTGGGAGAGGGAGTGTACGGCTCTCCGTGTCCCATTCAAAGGCTGATAAGGCTGCCTCTCAGGACCTTGGGGGTGGGACACACTGTACCCCAGCATTATTTCCTCTAAGCAGGACTGGGGTGGAACTGGAAGCAAGGTCTCCTTACACAGCCCCTTAGCCCAAAAAGGCAGGCTGAAGTGACCAGGAGTGCAGGCACAGGTTCAGTCAGGCTGGAAGCCCCTGGTGCCTGAAGTGCAGACTCAGGTTGTGCAAGTGGGAGGCTGCTTTTTAGGCACAAGGGTACTGTGGATTCTTGGCCAGACAGGTAGTGGTCTCAGCTGTCCATGACCTACCAGAACCTGCCAAAGCGGTTGCTTGTATCCTTTCAGAACTAAGTGTTCTCTGGATTCCATTCAATTTCTGTGTTTAGGGCTTGCTGCAATCTAAGGGCCAAGTGCCTGGGTTTACATTCAGGGTATAGCTCAGGAAAGTCATGAGTCAGTCTGCTCCTCTCCCACCCAGCATAGCCCCCTCCCAAGAGTTACACCAGAGAGTTCAGAATGGCTTCAGCTGTTGTCTGATCCCTATGGCACCTGTTGTCTAGTGCAATGTTTCTGCACAGACTTAAGGCAGGACCCTGACTGTGCATACAGAAGGTCTGTGCAGGAGCCATCCTGCAGCAGCTCGGTCCATTCCATGCTGGCTGAGCCCACACAGTTCTCCTGTGCTCTAATCTCTCCTATGTTCCCCTCACTCTATCTATCTGTCTGTCTGTCTGTCTATCTATCTATCTATCTATCTATCTATCTATCTATCTATCTATGAATGACAGAGTCTCACTTTGTCACCATCAGTGGAGTGCCATGGCATCATAGTTCAAGCAACCTTAAACTCTTGGGCTCAAGGGATCCTGTTGCCTCAACCTCCCAAGTAGCTGGGACAATAGGCACCTGCCATAATGCCCTGCTATTTTATTTTTTTTAGAGATAGAGTCTTGCTGTGCCTCAGGCTGGTCTCGAACTAGTGAGCTCAGGCAATCCACCCACCTTGGTCTCCCAGAGTGCTAGGATTACAGGCATGAGCCTCACACTGTCTAATATTGTTATGTGTCACCCTTTAACCTTCTTTTTTCACACTAAGTATCCTGCACCCCTTCTTTGGGATTTCACAGTACTACTTCAGAGTGATCTGTATGAAAGCAGCTGCCTGCAACTTTCACTTCTTTGCTCCTGAGAGGCATGCTGGGAGGCTGCCTCTAGCAAGCCATCTTCCTCTCCTCACTCAGATGATTATTTTTGTTCCACATGATACAATTGGTATGACTGAATTTATCATTTTTCAGTTGATTACCAAGTTTTAGACTATTTTATATAAGCATTTAAGGCTAAAGAAGTATACGCCCTACTGCTTAAGTGTATTCATTAATATTTATTACTGAATTCAGGACATTAAACTACCTTCTTTGATGAGAAAGCTGTTAGACGAGAAACTGGCTTATAATCTTTGTATCAGGCATCCATGCCTTTGGCATTAGAGCTGATGTACTGACTCTACTGTGTTGCTCATGCCAAGTCAGGGGCTTCACAGATCCCACTTTTTAATTGGGTTTTTCCCCTATTTGTAACAAACAACTCTCCATCTCTGTATTAGGATAAATGCTTCTTCCCTGCTGAGTGCTTGAAGGTTCAACATTGAAGAAAGAAGGCAGATTTATTCTGGCTTTTTATTTTCACATATTGGATTGCTTTCTTAGTATTTATTGAGCATTCTCAATGTGAAAGGTACTGGAAACCAAGACACCTTGTTTCCTGTCCCTGGAGCTAATCATGAAAGGAAAAGAATCCATAGGAATTAATTAGCTATTTATGTTTAAAGGAAAGAGATCTGTGTGCCTTTCTTTTTTTTTTTTTTTTTTTTCAAAAAAAAGTCAAAGTATTTAACCTCCTTAACCACCATAATATTTATTTTGAGGCTTTACAGTTACCCTGTGGTGAACCTAGCTTGAGGCCATGCATCTTTCTGATTGCTTTGCCATGTTGGGCATAAAATATGTCCATTGTCCTAGCTACTTTTAGGTAACATAACCAAATATTTGAACCCAGATCCTATTTATGGTCCTGACTATCAAACTGCCTCTGTGACTAGGCTTTTCAAAACATTTTGTGAACAGTTACTATTTCTAATAATCTCAATGCTTGTCAGTAAACAATGATGGAAAGACAAAGAATTGCTAGAAGGAAGAAGGAGCTGAGGAGAAAGGAAGAAGTGCTTACCTGGGTGGGAGGAAGATCTGAACTGCACTGATTAGTCTTCCCCTTCCTTTTACCCTACAGTCAGAAGCTCCTAAAGACCCTAACTGACCCATTATGGTTTTGGCCCCCTGTGGGTTGCTCGTGAAAGATTTTGGAAAGATATGTGCATAGAAAGAAAACTGTTATATAACCCTAACTTGTTTCTGTAACATGTTATATAAACCCATTGTCAATCACCCAAAGGCAGGAAACTGCAACCAGTCCCATCCAGGAGAGAGGCACACCAAACTAGTGAGCATATAAAAAACTGTGTATTAGGACTTTGAGTTCTTCTCCACTCACTGAGAGTGACCTGTCTCTCCCTCTGAGTCATACTTTCATTCTACAATAAATGCTGAGTGTGTAAGATTGCCTTGTATTTGTGATCTCTCCATCATCAGCTTGACTTGGTACCACGTTTCATTCCTGACACTGGAAACTGATGACTAGGAAGTATCGAGACAGACTTAACATCTGCCTCCCTCAACTCTCCAGGATAGCCAACATGGCAATCTCACTGTTTCCTTTATCAGCTCCCTCTCCTTTTAAAATCTTTAACTGGACAACCAATTGCATTTTGACCTCTGTTCTCCTCTTTCTCAGAAACTACTCTTGCCTGAGATACTAATGACTCTTTTCCATTATATACAAGAGAGTCTGCTCGGTTGACCTCTTGGCAATGTTTACTATAGTTAACCCCTGGTCCAAGTTGGCATATTTTTCTCTTGTATTCTAGAACACAGACCTCTTCTGGTTTTCTTTTACCTCTCTGGCAATAGTTTCCCAGCCTTTATGTTGTCTCTTCCTTGTCCTGTCCCTCGAATATTGATATTTTTCAGAGCTCTGTCTTGGCCATTTCCTATTTTTTCCTGTAGTAAGCACATCTTCTTCTGAGGCTCTGGTTGTCATTTATATGGTAATTACTTCAAAATTTATGTCTTCAGACTTGACTTCTCTCATACACATCAAACAGATAATTCAACTGCCTACTAGACATCTCTTTTTAAATATAATCTCAAATTTTACATTGTAAAACCAGGTCACTTTCTAAATCAGGTCATACACACATACTCTATCCTTAGCTACTTTTGTATTTGTTACTTAGTGAAATGACAACCCTGAGAGATATATATATTTATTTTTCTCTCCTAATCTCCCTGCTCCCATTAAAGTAATCATAAAGTCTTGTGCGTCTGCCTTTTAAATCCATTCACATTTCTCCATCCACATTGAAACTATTCAAGGCCAGCTCTCTTGAATATCATTGCCTATATTCTTACTTCTCCTTTCTAGATTTATATTGTTGCAGACATTTTTATAAAATTAAACTGTAATAACTCTTCAGCTTAAAACCTATCATCTGTATCCTATGATTGTCTGGGTAGATTTCAAACTCCTTAATGTAAACCTTAAGGCTCAGAATAATTGGCCTTATTTTTCTAGCCTCCTCTCTTCCTATTCTCCACATTGTGTTTTCTGCTCATTTGTACCTTACTCTCATGCTAGCTGAAATTTCACATGATCGGGATGTTCTTCACAGTTCACTGCACCATTCCTGTGCCACTTAGTGGTTATCTTATTATCCTTTCCTGACCCCACAATTTGAGTTTTAGAACTCTTCTGGATGCCAGAACACAGTGTGCTTTGAGACATCCCCTCAGTTATCAACTTCCTGGGGACTAGAGGGCTCACTGTATTATTCACTGGCCAAAGCTCTTGTAGATATTAGAAGTCCTCTACTTAATTTATCTCTGTAAATCCAGAACCTTATACAAGGCCTGACACTTAGGAGCTTTTCTAAATAAATGACTCTCAATTTTACATCATAGCTCTGGCCTATTTCCTGTAATTTAGTTGGCTGCTGAGCATTTCTAATTGTTTCTAGCTAGTACCTTGGTTTCAGTGTGCCCAAAACTGACCTCAAGTTCCTCTAAAGTCCAGATTTTCTTTTCTTTCCATGGCAACATTACTATTCTAATCTCTTGGGCTCCAACCTTGGCATCACTTCTGACTATTCTCTTTCCTTTGCCAGCCACATCCAATGAGTTGTCAAGACCATAGATTCTACTTTTATAAAGTCTGTATAATCTTTGTCTTCTTTTACTATTTCCACTACCACCATATTAATGGAAAAGATTTGTTGCATTTTGACTAGATGACTAAAATAATTAGTCTCGTGGGTTTCAGTCTTTTTCTCCCATCAGTATATACCATTATTGGATTAATTTCTGAAAAGTACTGGTCAAATTATTTCACTTATTAAAAATCTTCAAAGACTTTCTATTCTCTATTTAGTTAGAAACCAAATACTTAGACTAACATTTAAGGGCTTCATGAATATGCCCCCCCCCTTTCTGTCTGTTTATCCTTATTTTTTACTGCTTACTGTATGAATGAGATGCTTCAGTTGGACCACGGTGTTCTACACTTTCCCTCTTTCACACTTGTTTCTCATATCCCTGATTAGCATAATGTCCCTCTTTCCAACCTCTTTCTTCATATGTCAAAATCTTCCCCAGGTGTCAGGGTTCATCAAGGAGGCCACCCCTACTATAAAGCCTTTCCTGATTTTGCTTGACAAATTATGATCTCTTTTGCATTTAACCCCCCCCCCCCAGACTATTTGTTTCCCTATATGGCAGTCATCAGTACCATATCTGTACCTGCCCTTTACCATAATCTCATGATAACACTCTGTTTCTCTTTCTATAAATTTGCCAAAGTTAGGGATGTTGGCTCACTTACTTTTTGTTATCAACACACTCCAGCATCAATCTTAACTTCCCTTATACATGGACAGAACACACACACACATACACACACAAAATAAATCCCAAAGACTCATATACTCATTGTCTGATGTGAATAAAAAAGGAGCAGACAAACAAACATTGTTTTGTTCTTTTCTTTGCATTCCCAGGAAATACATGCTGATATACTAATCATGACTTTGCTTTTATATTCCCATGGTTTCTAAGATACAGCTCATTCCTTTGGCTCATAATCCTTTTTAAAAATAATTAAAACTAGTGGCACTGCTATACAGATTCCTTGCTCTCTTGCATATTTGGGAGTCTCCCTTTATGTAACTGTAGGAATCACCTACACCTTTGTGTTTTCCAAGAGGGTCAGAAAGACCTTGCCAACTCCCAGGCACCTTTAGATAGGTCTGCCTTTTCCAGGTAAGATTCATGTTCACATTCCCAGATTAAGTGCCTAGCCCATCTGGGACTTGAGAATGAAGGGAGGTTGTTCCTGTTGTTCTTAGTCTGAACAAAAGGGACTTCATGCCTGACTTGTTCCCTGGGGAGAACAAACACAGTCATGTTTACCCTCACCAGGGCAAATTTGCAAGCTGAAAAGGCCTGGGCATATTCATCCTTTTCCTGTTTAGAGCAATGGGAAGCCCAGCTGGGGTGGTTACCAGGTTCATAAAGAAGCAGGCGAAATTTTGGCAAATCACTGGGAGACCTAGCAACAAAATTGACTTTCCTTACCCTCTTTCCCATCCATTTGAAATGCAGGGTACCTCAAAGCAGCATGAAATCCCTGGGAACTTCTTGTGCCCTTCCAATAAATCAGCTCCATGAAGGGAGATGACTCAGACTCCTTTGCCCCCCAAAGTCAGAGCCAACTCTGGCTACCAGCAGTCTTGGCCTCACAAAAGAACAATTTACCTCAAGTCCCCTCCCAGACTCCAGTCAGTCTCCCTGCTGTTTCAAGTGGCATCAAAGAGGGTGTGTGTGTTCTGTTTAATTATCACTGCTCTTCTGGAAGTAGCTCTTTGATGGCCTTTATGTGGAAATGTGCCTGTTTACAAATGGATGCCCCTACTTGCCAAGTAGCACAGCTTAATGCAAATGAAAAAAACTCTTCCTTTACATTTAGTGAGATTTTTTTTTGCACAAGGAGCAGATCAGCTCTGGCCAATTATGACCTGGTTCTGCTTACTCTCAGCAATTTAAGTCTGTTAATTAAATTAAAAGTTGCCTGCTTTTAATGGGGTGCAGTAAAAAGGATTTATACATACATATCTGGCATTTTTTGTTTTAATGCTGATTCTTTGTACTGGTCTATAAACCAGGTCTAACTTGGCCTGGAGCGAGAGGGCTGATGGCAAGTTGAGACAGGGGAGACACATCTCATTGGCTGATGGATGGGAGAAATCACCCGGCATGTTGCCCCATTTTTCTTAGGAGGAAGAGGGGCTGCATCCCTGCTGAGAGGAAATAAATCACATGGTCAGAGGTCGGAAGTTATTAGTCCATAAAGTTTTATGACTTGTAGCTGACAGTTATTTCTGCTGGATAAAGAAGGAAGAGAGAGGGGAAAGAAAGTGGTTGTTCTCTTTCTCATAACTTCTTTCTCTAAGTTTAATTTCCTTGTTACGTCAATCACTGGACATTGCTTTCTCAGCATTTCTATTATTTAATCTTCACTGTCTCGTTCATTTTTACTACTATTTGGCATCCTATTTACCTTTTCTCAGTCATGTTACATGGTGCTACTGTTTTTTCCTATTGTTGTTGTTTCAGCCAGCTTGTCATCCTTCTTCAGCAGCTTACTGACGCAAAGACTTGCTTATTGAGAAATTCGTGTTTCCTTGAAGAAATGTTGAATTAAATTGTAAAGATAAATCCTTTGTGTTCTTGTAATTTTTTTTCTATTATGAAGGGGTTATTTTCTTAATTCTACATTTATTTTTGTATTTCTACATTTTATTTGGCTCTTAGATAAAAGGATATAGACTAAAGGGGAACATAGCAATACTATCTTCCTTTCTTCACATTTTATTTCAAAATTATTTGCTTTCTATTTTATTAAAAACATTGAAAATGTGATGAAAATTAGACCTAAAAATCAATCTGTTATAGGTTTCTCAGCAAAGTTAAGAATAAAATGAGTACATGCATGTATGTGGTTTATTTAGAAGAACATATTTCTGAATATTTATGGGGAAATGTGTCCAAACTCATTGCTTAAGCAATGCAAGGATTAGGGATAAAATAAAGAGGAGAGTATCAGGATTTAACAGACCTCCTGCATGTTTCAAAACATTAAATGTTTAAAAACAAGTCTGGAATAGGAGTGAAGGAGGACAGAGACAGGCAGAATGTTGTAAAATGAATTTGGGAAGAGTCTTGTGCCCCTCCACATATGTCACAACCACCAGTAACTGCCATTCTACTGCTGTGACAACTTAGCTAGATGGAAAGTTTCCTGAAGGCAGCTCTGCGTCCACTGTGCAGCTGGAGATGCTAGCTAGTCTCCAGCGTCACTCCCAGCACACAAGGAGGGCTCGTTAAGGATGTGCCCCATGAGTCAATGACTGGGGAAAATTATCCAAGACCTGTGATAGTGGAGCTCTGATGCAAGAGTCTCCTGTTTACATACCTGTTCCTCTCTGTCATGCTGTAGCCCCTAGGGCACCTTGTGCTGTTCTCCTCCTGCACTGTTTCCTCACACTGATCTGCCTGACAGGAACACACCCTGTGCTCTGCTCACCTTTGCCTCCTGTTCCCTTTATTTTATTTTTTTAAATTATTTTTATTATCTTTTATTAAATTATAACTGTGTACATTAATGCATTTATGGGGTACAATGTGCTGATTTTATATACAATTTGGAATGCTTACATCAAACTGGTTATCATAGCCTTCACCTCAGTTATTTGTTGTGTTAAAACATTTATACTCTACTTTTTTTATTTTTTTTTATTTTTTGGCTGGGCCTGGGTATGAACCAGCCACCTCCAGCATATGAGGCCAGCACCCTACTCACTGAGCCACAGATGCCGCCCAAAACATTTATACTCTACTTTTAATAGATTTGACATATACCCTTGCATTATGCACAATAGGTGAGGTGCCACCAACTACCCTCTCTGCACCTTGCCTCTCCCCTTTGCTCACTCCTCCCCTCCTTTCACCCTCCTCTTCCCTTTTTCATTTTGGGCTATAGTTGTGTTTAATCATTCGTATGAAAGTGTGGGTGATTATATATTGGGTTTCATAATAGGACTGAGTACATTGGATACGTTTTCTTCCTTTCTTGAGATACTTTACTAAGAGAGTATGTTCCAGCTCCATACATGTAAACATAAAAGATGTAAAGTCTCCATCTTTTGATGGCTGCATAATATTCCATGTTATACATATATCACAATTTGTTAATCCATTCATGGATTGATGGGCACTTGGGCTGCTTCCATGACTTGGCAATTATGAATTGGGCTGCAATAAACATTCTGGTGCAAATAGTTTTGTTGTAAAATGATTTTTGGTCCTAGTAGAGGAATCACAGTATCGAACGGTGGGTCTATTTTTAATTCCCTGAGTGTTCTCTAAACTTCTTTCCAAAAGGAATGTATTAGCTTGCATTCCCACCAGCAGGGCAGAGTGTTCCCTTCTCTCCACATCCACGCCAACATCTGTAGTTTTGGGATTTTGTGATGTGGGCTACTTTTACTGGAGTTAGATGATATCTCAAAGTAATTTATTTTTTTTTATTAAATCATAGCTGTGTATTTTAATGCAATTATGGGGTTCAATGTGCTGGTTGATTTGTATTTCTTTGATGATTAAAGATGACGAGCATTTTTTCATGGGTCTGTAGGCCACACGCCTATCATCTTCAGAGAAGTTTCTGTTCAAGTCTCTTGCCCACGATGAAATGGGATCACTTGTTCTTTTCTAATGTATAAGTTTAAGTTTTCTCTGAATTCTAGTTATCAAACCTTTGTCGGAAATATAACCTGCAAATATCTTCTTTCATTCTGAGGGCTGTCTGTTTGCCTTACTTACTGTGTTCTTGACTGTGCTTTTTAGTTTGATAAGATCCCACTAATATACTTTTGGTGTTGCTTCACTTGCCAGGGCATCCTCCTCATAAAATATTCTTCCAGGCCAATTTCTTCAAGTGTTTTCCCTGCATTCTCTCCAAGTATCTTTCTAGTTTCCTGTCTTAAGTTTAAATCTTTTATCAGTGAGAATCAATTTTTGTTAATGGTGAAAGCTGTGGGTCCAATTTTAGTCTTCTACAGGTTGTCAGCCAGTTCACTCAGCACTACTTGTTAAGTAGGGAATCTTTCCCCCAATTTATATTTTTGATAGGCTTATCAAAGATTAAATGATGATAAGTGGCTGGGTTCATCTCTTGGTTCTCTATTCTGTTCTATACATCTACCTCTGTATTTTTGTGCCACTCCTGTTCCCTTTGGTGTTTCCCTTAGATGACTGTCCTTGGGAGATGAGTGAGGTGCTTCCACACACAGCGTGCATCAAATCCTACTGGAATTGCATGTTTGATTGGTCCATATCTTTTGCTAGACTAAAAGCTTTTTGAAAGTAAAAGGCTGTTAAACATATCTCTGTATTCTCAGTGTTGAGGTCAGAGCACTGGACAGAAGAGAAGCTTAATGACATATTCATTGAGTTATAATAATGAAGGAAGAAGCAAACAGAACAATAGAAATGAATGGGAGAGAAACAGATAATGGTGAGAAGGAATTAAAAAGAGGTCAACTGCCTCTACCTTGAGAGCCAATGCATAATCTTCTCAGAAAATTGCATTAATATTGACTCTAAGGCTCTGCTATGGGGACCATCTGGTTAGATGTTTGCTGTTCTGAGAGAATGGAGGTAAGAAATAAGATGAGTTAGGGTAGGCTATTCAGTTGGAGTTTAACTAATCAGAGGCAGTGACAATAGTGTCATGTGTAGGCCTTGTCCTGACCAGGAAGGGAAAATTGGATGAGTTCTCCAACTCAATCTGCTGGAAATTATTCCCCAATGTCCTCTGATTCGTTCCTTCTCATCTGGTTAAATCTGTATTTTTAATGGTTCTATAATAACTTATTAATTTCTGCCTATATATTAACTTTTCTCGGTATCCCTCTCTTGTATTTTTATTTTCCCCCATTCACCTATCAAATATCCTTCAAGGATCAATTCAAATTTTTTTTAATCTTTGCAGACTAACATTTCCAAACTAATTTAAGCCTGTCTCTTCAGAATATCTGTGATATTGCCACCCATACTATACAGCAAATATGGGAAATAATTATGGATAATATTGTATTGCCCACTGCTTTATCTACCCAGATTGCCTCGGAACCAGAGTATAAATTCGCTCAGTGAAAGATTACACTTGTGAAGTTTTGTAATCCTTCAAAGAACTTGGACTAGTAACATTCTAGTTACTCAATGAATATTTGCTGATGGAGAAAAATAGGTTCGAATATAACTTTTAGATATATATGTTTATAAAGTAACATTGTCCTCAGACAGCTATCTAATTGTCCTTTCTAAATATTTGCCTCTGGGGCATCCTGGTTATACGTGGATATATATACACACACATAGATAGATTTACAGATATAACTATAGAGATATATAAAAACTATTTCTTTACTAGAAACTTCATATTCAAGAAGATTATACAATTGCGGTTTCTTTTCTCTTCTTACTGTCTAAGAGGGCATGATAACCAGTTGTTTATTGCCCTTTGGATAATAAATACTACTTCTAGTTTTCTTCTTCCTTGGCTAAACAACCTTAGCCTCTTTAGATATCTGAATGCTATGAACAGATGTTCAATAATGTTACTTGGTGGTTAGGCATAATTTATAGTGCTTATTTGTGGAAGTAGATGAAAATAGAAACATTATGTATTTTTAAACTTTTCTCTCACATATGGCATACTTTAGACAGGGAGGATTTGGATGAATGGATAAATGAATGCAGCTAATATTCTTATTTTGGTCTCCTCTAAAAGGGGGGAAATATCAGAATGAAAGCTAAAATAAGATGCTATTTTACTATTAACTCAGACCTTTCTTATGCCAGATGGTGTTGGGAAAAAAGCTTTTGTTTCCTCGATGATGGGCATCTCCTTTGAATTTTGCTATCCAGATGCATTTTCTCTCTTCTGTGCATCCACAGACACAGAGCCATCTTTCACATGTCTCCTAGATGCAGTAGCTACTTTGGCATTTCCAGGTGCCTGTGGGTCTGTTAATTGCTCAGAATTTCATGACTGCTTCAGTCATATGTAGAAAAAGCTCCCAGCAATAAGCATGAGACCTTCATCAGTAAAATCATTTTAGGCACAACTTTGTTGAAAACACCATCAATTTCTAATCAGACCTACCAGGTTTAATTTACAGAGCTATAGAGAACTAATTCCAGTATATTGTTTCATTCAAATATCAACACAAACCTACATGTAATTAAAAATCTGTGTGTGTGTGGTGTGTGATGTGCATGGTGTGGGGAAGGGAATATAGGAGCAGCAGTGGACTTAAAACATTATTTTAACCTTGTTTTTGTACCATAAAAGACAGGTCTTGGTACTTCCCCTTGAGAAAGACATAAGAGTATAGAATCAGAGGATAACTGAGTGAAAAAAGAAAGAGGTTGCCATGTTAATAAAACTAGATCCTGAGATGAAAGGAGACTTAGAGGTCAGCTAACATGTACTACAATTTCTTGCCTCATTGGGTGAGTGCCATTTCCATTGTCTTCAGTGAATATCAACTATCTGCAAAAGACTAGATAAAAAGAGTGTTATTCATTTTGCAAAGTTGAAGACAGAGGAAGGAAGGGTCACAACTATTAGTGTGGGAAGGGTGGGCCAGGATAAACACAGGCACAGTCACCTAATAGCAGAATATCAAACTTAATATCCAGATATCTCTGGAACCTGAGAGAGGAGTGTGCATTTATGGCGTCTGGATTGGCCGGATTAAGTAAGAATTACACTTCTGGTTATAGTGCTGGATTCCAGCACAGATTTCATCATTGTAGCTGTGTAGTGCTGAGATATCCATGGGACTTTTCACCTCTCAAATGAAGGGGTAGTTTAAAGTGATTCCTAAATTCATTTCCAGCAATAAATTACACGATCTTAAAGATAATGTTCACATCTAACAATGGGCTAACTGTGGAACATGTTACTCTAAGGTAGTATTATATGGTTCTCAATCTTTCTATCACACTCTCCTTCAACGAAATCTATACCTTCATGGGGTATGCCAGCCCCACAGGCTTACTCCACATCTTCTTCTCTGGGCTCCACATTTTTTCTTTATAAGAGGAATGTTCTTATTTCAGATTCTTCCCTCAGATTCATTGTGGGGTTAGAGAGGTGCTACTATTCACAAGGGTGATACTAAGATTATTAGGAACCTTATACAGATTGTAAAATGCACAATTCACTCAAATGAATACACAGTGGGGGCTTCAAGCAGTGTGACTTAGTGCAGAAGTTCCACTTGAAGACAGATGTGACTTTTGTTAATGCTGTATGGTATGGTATGGGATTGGGGTGTTCTGGGAGAAGGGATTCACCCATTTGTTCCATGCTCTGGAAAGGTCTGAACTAAACCAATGCTATTATAATCAATTCTCTAATACTGAACATATATCGCAAAACTAATTACAAGGGACTCTTTCTTTGAGGCTGAAAAAGAGATGTTACATATCAGTTCCCTTTAAGGGGTAAAACATGCCAGATAGCATTTTACAACAGACTATTTTGTTGGAATAACAATATATTCCATGGGAGAACACATTTTTTAAATGAAATTTATTGGGCAAAACTTTCTAAGGGCTAACTTGCACTGAATCCCTGCTGAATGATCTCAAAAGGAATAAAACAAATTATACACACTGCATTAGGCTTTAGCATACATAGTATGGTCAAAAGCAGATTTTGCCTGGCAGAAGAAAAAACATCCCATTGAAGAAATTGTTTATATTCCTACTCTCTTATGAAAAATTTGACAGACTTTCCTGCAGATACATAGTAACCTATTTGTGGCTTGAAATGAAAATGTGGTACATAAGGCTGCCCTAAAATTTCATGGAAACATGCAAGTTGTCCTAATTCTTCTCCAAATCAAATCTGACTAAAAATGACTCTCATCACTACTCCCTTTAACCATAAGTTATTCCCATTAGTACCGATTAATGCAGAGACCCTGACAGTCCGTGTGCATGATTCATTAATGAGGAGTCTCATTTACAGTCAGGACAGAAATGCAATAGAGCAGCTACATAATTTCCGGCTTTCTCCACATGGATCCAGGCTCTGCCAACCACTAACCTCTCAACATAGATAAGCTTCATTCCTCCAAGCCCACAGCATTATGCGTTTAGGGGACAGTGGACCTGGCCACAGTAGCTGAAACTTCACATGCCATCCTGGCCTCCTGCTTACTGGAGACCAAAGTAAGACTACAACTCTAACTTTCCCTTCTCAAATGAAATTTCTAATTCGATTAAGGAAAGTATGGAAAAGCCACGACCTCTATTACTCTGTAACACATTGCATTTTTATAAGGGATCCACTTCATTGATACCCTCTAAATTCATCAAATGTCCCACTAGCCTCATTACTAACATGACTTCAAAAATCAAGCTGGGTTGGGAAACTGGGCCAAAGTATTATTTGTATTTTCTACAAACACTTGTATAAGTAACATTAAAGAAGAAGCTAAGGAGAATCAGCTGTTTTTCAAGTCTTTTAGCAATAGTATGTTTGATCACTGTCTCTGCTGAGCGATTAACAAACATGTGACCTTGGATTAGTTCCTAAACCTCTAAAAGCCTCAATCTGCTCGTCTGTAAAATGAGACCACTGGGCCAGATTTTTTCTATAGATCCTTATAACTCCAAGAAGCTATGATTTTGTGTATTAATTGCAAATGAGTCTTACCTGGGTGATAAAATCAGTGGCCCAAAACACTATTGAAATGAAGACTGTTTCTGGCGTTTTTTCTCCTGGATGAGGTTGGAAATAACAATCATTACTTGAGGCCTTAGGGGCTACTTGCTTGTAATCAGGCTTTCTGGAAAGTTGAGATGCATTAATTGGCTATCTTCTGGGTCTAAATCTACTTCAAAATTGATTGGGGATTTTGTATTTTCCCTGTAAGATTGAGCAGTGGCTAGCTACAAAAAGAAATTATATAATACTTAAACAAGGAAGCATAGTTCTGCTCTCTGGAGGGTTCAAACTAGAACAAAATTCATTTCTGCATAAGCCCCTGGTAATTTTTGAGAGGACACAAGGAAAAAAATGTTCCAGATGGTTGGACATTTTTCATACATTTAAATAAACTAAAGAAGTTTATTTTATAGAGTTAGGATGATTCTTAGTAAACTGTGTTAAATGTACTACCTGACATAGCTAATGTTATCCATGAGGCTCCTAAAATATGTTTGTGAACAATCATTTATTTAACAAGTTAATACCTTCAAGGATTGAATACCTATAATGTATTATAAGATTAAGCAAAGGTTAATGGCAATAGTTTGTTCTTTATAGGACAAATCAAAAGCCCACAGACTATAAACAGAAGTTACAGAGGGTTAACTGTGTCCTTACACACTTGAATTGAAAAGGACGAAAGGAATTTGGCTTTGTTCCCTCAATGGCTATATCTTCAGAATAAGTGCTATAATTTCATTTCTTGTTAAAACTATTCAGATAACCCTTCACACAGAATTATAGCTTCTATTAAAAATGTGTATTTTTTCCCAAAGTCTTTTAACTCTCTTTTTTTAATATGAAACAATTGAGAATTATACCAGCACCTTGAGAAAGAATTATTATCCTTGTCAACATCCTTAGGGAACCTGATTAATATAAGAACTGCTTCTTCTGACTAATGATAGGCTGCAGGAGCCTTCCCCAAACAATTGTGTGATTCAAGTCCTTTGTATCTGGTGTGTATCTGGCAGATTGGTCAATAGCTCCTGCTGAAGAAAAAGTATTCCTCTCAATTTCAATCACAAAGCAACCTCTAAGGAAATTCTTCAGTCTGATAAGTAGGCTGGACTTAAAAACATTAGCCTCACTTTTGACACTCTAGCCTCAATAGGGTTATTGAATTCCAAAAGATGTTAAATTCCAAAGAGCAGATTGTACAAGGGAATCTAGAGTATGAATGATAGAGAAAGGTCAAATAGTACAGATAAAGACAACCAGGTGAATGGTAAAACCTTAAATTCTTCTTTTATATAATAATACAAGCAATAATAAAAGCTATCATATATTGAACAGTTACCATCTGCCACTAGTTTTCTAAGTTCTTTAATGGCATTAACTAATTTAATCATCAACCCTAAAAGGTAGTTTATAGAACTAATGTAGGTAGTTTTTCCTAATATTTTACTTATTGTTATTTTGTTTGCATTTTCCTACATTATTTTTTAAATTTAACTTATTTTTATTATTTTTAAAAAATTTTTTTAGGGTATGGTATACTTTATTTTTATTTTTATTAAATCATAGCTGCGTACATTAGTGCATTGAAGGGGTACAATGTGCTGGTTTCATATACAATCTGAAATGTTTTCATCTAACTGTATAACATACCCTTCATGGCATTTTCTTAGTTATTGTATGAAGACATTTGTATTCGGCATTTAGTAAGTTTACCCTGTACCCTTCTAAGATGCACCATAGGTGTGGCCACACCAATTACTCTCCCTCCACGCCAACCTCCCTTCTCCCCTCCCTTCCTATATTCTTGTGCTATAGTCGGGTTATAGCCTTCACATGAAACCTTTAAATTAGCTTCATAGTAGGGCTGAGTATATTGGATACTTTTTCTTCCATTCTTGAGATACTGTGCTAAGATGAATATGTTCCAGCTCCATCCATGAAAACTTGAAAGAGGTAAAGTCTCCATCTTTCTTTAAGGCTGCATAGTATTCCAATATACATGTACCAAAATTTATTAATCCATTTGTGGGTTGATGGGCACTTGGGGTTCTTCCATGACTTAGCAATTATGAATAGGGCTGTAATAAACATTCTGGAACAGATGTCTTTGTTATAATGTGATTTTTTTGTCTTCTGGGTATATACCTAGTAAAGGAATGATAGGATCGAATGGCAGGTCTATTTTTAGATCTCTAAGTACTATCCAAACATCCTTCCAAAAGGAACGTATTAGTGTGCATTCCCACCAACAGTGTAGAAGTGTTCCCTTTTCTCCACATCCACGCCAACATCTTTGGTTTTGGGATTTTGTCATGTGGGCTAATCTTACTGGAGTTAGGTGAAATCTCAAAGTAGTTTTAATTTGCATTTCTCTGATGATTAAGGATTGTGAGCATTTTTTCATGTGTCTGTAGGTTGTGCACTTGTCTTCTTTGGAGAAGTTTCTCTTCAAGTCCTTTGCCCACCCTGAGATGGAATCACTTGTTCTTTTCTTGCTAATATGTTTGAGTTCTCTGTGTATTCTGGTTATTAAACCTTTGTCAGAGGTATAACTTGCAAATATTTTCTCCCATTATGAGGGCTGTCTGCTTGCTATACTTACTATGTTCTTAGCTATACAGAAGCTTTTTAGTTTGATGAAGTCCCAGTAGTGTATTTTTGATACTCTTCAATTGCTTGGGAAGTCCTCCTCATAAAATATTCACCCACGTCAATTCCTTCAAGAGTTTCCCCTGCCCTTTCTTCCAATATTTTGATAGTTTCATGCCTTAAGTTTAAATCTTTGATCCAGTGAGATTCTACCTTAGTTAATGGTGAGAAGTGTGGGTCCAGTTTTAGTCTTCTATAGGTTGCCAGAGCAGGAGGGGAGAGTTTGAAATATTAAAGTGCTAACTTGCCTCAACTTAACTATAGGTCTAAGACTAAAATAAAAGTGAGTAACATGCCCAAGAATGATATATCTAATGGAAATTTAGAGGTCAAAGAAGAGAGAATGTAAGTATTACATTGAATTTCTTGAGAACCAGAAACTGAGATAAAGATTAAATTATCAAATTGCCCTTAATAATTTTTTAAATAGAGTTGGTCCCAGTAAGCACCAGAAGAGAATAAGGAAGTAAAAGAAGTAAAAGATGAAGGGCGCATCCTTGAGCAGTGGGCCACTGGGGTTCACTCCAATTGAGCTTTCCTGGGATGAAGTGGAGGGCGAACATTATGTGACCTCAATCGAGTGACAGGGGAGCTGATATTTATTCATCGATTTTTTTTCAGCATTGGTTAAAAACTATTAATTCCTCAGCACTGCTGGCAGCAAGTCTTTGCCAATAGATCAGACAAGACCTTTAGGAAAAAAGCAACATGTGTTTGCCATTGACAAGTATGTGCCTGAAGAGTATGTTCAGGATGACCACAACGTCACCACATAGCAGAAGTGTATATGCGTGCGTTTGTGTGTGTGTACTTGCATTATTTACTGATTTATAGTACCTAGAGTAATAACACTTCCTATCTATTTTAAATACATATTTAAAAGTATAAATGTAATCAAAAAGAAATAATGAGCTCAATTCAGTAAATTGGTAGGAAAAGAAATGAGAGAAAGAGACATTTTCTAATTCTATCATTGCAAATAGTTCATTTAACTTAGCGCAATCTATATACATAAAGTATAAATGTATTACATAAATTTATAATAAAAAGATAATATTTTGATTTTCAGAAAGAATAGAATGCAGATTAACTACTGAGTGAAAGATTTTCTAAAAGTAAATTTTAAAAAAGGCATAACATAAAATAGTATGACAGTGTTAAGGTCAAATCTCTCTGAAATATCAATAAAAGGAAGTAAACTTTTCTATTTAAAGTAAAATACTGGAACATGGCAAAAATGAAATTATGATCTCTATACCAGATAGGATGAAAAGAAACTGATTTTGAAAGTGAAATAAAATGTTGGAAAAAGTAAAGAGTAAATGAAATTAAAGTAGGGATGAAAACCAAGTTGAATTCGGCCCAGAAGCCAGTCAATGAGACAAAAAGGAGACTTCCATTGTGATCAAAATTACAATTTATAACAATGGCATATTAGTTAGGATTCTATTGCTTTCCACAAGGCAGTAACAACAAGGACACTAAGAAAAGTAGAAGCATCCAGTAATAGGAGATTTTTTTTTAACCATTGTTGTTTCATAATAGAACAGGTAGAACAAAAATAGGTAAAATGTAGAACTGATTTAGCAACACACCTATACAAAACATATGGGTAAAAGGATGGATCATGAAAATAATTAGCAAATATTTCAAACTGAAAGGAAGGGAAAATATGACATATTAAAATTTATGATGTGCAGTTAAAGCTTTGTTGAGAGGAAACTTGAAAGCCTTAATATGCACATATTATAAATTAGCAAAGGTTAGAAGTTAGTAGTTCAAGTCTTCATCTCAAGAAGCAAGAACAAGACCACGTGAGAGAAAAATCACAATTAAACTCAAGAAGTGGGGGAGGAGTTACTGGGGACCGGGGAGAGGTTAGTAAGTTCTCACCTAATGGGCACACTCCTGCTGAAGGGCTCAGCTACAACTTGGACTTCACCTAACAGACACAAACTATGCAACCTAATTGTTCCCTCATATTAATCTGAAATTAAAAAGTGGTAATATGAAAACATTATGGAAATAAATGCTTGCCACAAGATGTAATGCAGTAAATAAAATGGACCAATTCCATGATAAATGTCAGCGTACGGCCTCCGGTATGATTGTAAAGTGGAAGATTTAGGACATGAGGATTACCTGACAGAAAGAGTAGTGAGAACTCTTCTGAAAAAGGAGGAAAAGTAAGAATAAGAATTGGTGAATAATTTTGCAGATGAGGGAGTAAAGTTTAGAAAGTTGATTCCTAGCGTTTTCTGTTTCCTCTGTGAGAAGGAAGACAGGATAACGTTGACTGAAGTATGTGGAATGGCCTTGAGGTTAGTTAGGAAGGTTTAGAAAAGCAACAAGAGGTCACAGATCTGGGAACAGTGGGCAGGACAATGGTGATGAAGCACCGATTGGCTTTCTGGTGAATAATACGGGAAAATACACACAAACACACCTGAACGCAGACACACACACACACACACACACCCTTTAAACAGAGCATGCCTTTTGTCCATAACTCTCAATTTCACTAATTCATCCTTAAGAAATAAATGTATCTGCAGTTATTTTTATACATGTCACGGTATTTTTATATGGATAGAAAAATCTGAATGCCATAAATTGATGAGAAGTACTTGTTGACATAGGAAAATATTTTGGATTACTAAATAAAAAGGGGAAACAGGCAAGCTCGGAGCAGTTTGAAATTATGTCAGTATACAATATAAATTTTTAAGAAATTATGTACATAAAAAGAAAAAAAAGATGCACACGAAACCTCTAACAATGCACATGGAAACCATTATAGGGTTTTCATCTCACCTTCGTGCTTTCAGTTACGTTCCATATTTTTTGATTTGAGGACCTGTTACGTCAATAATAAAGGAGAGATATTATTTTAATGGAATAAATACTGGAAATACTGAAATAAGGAAACTTCACAAACTTTAAACATACTAGTAGTTAAAAAAACATTTTTTTCCTCAATGAACTATCTCAGGGCTGACTCTATGACCCATATGGAAAAATAAATCAATAAAATGCATTTGTGAAAAAATATATATTTTAAGTGTCACTTGGGGCTTTTTCAACAGCTGAAAGAGTAAGTGCCTCACAGACACCTAAAATAACTTAAGGGCATTATTTCTTGATTTGAATCTGTAAGAAAGATCTGAATAACTGACTGAACACTCCGATTTCAATTTTGATGCTTGGTGTTGCAGAGAGAGAGAAGGTTAAGAAGAGCTTACATTGCAGGTATCTCAGGTCAGGACCTCTTAATTTTACAGAAAAAAAATGTGAGATGTTTATTATAATACCTTCTGAAAAGCCACTGTTCAATAGGCTTTTAAAAGGTGACCACAATAATTCCTAAAGACATTCAGCGTTTTCCTATCATGCATATCCATTTGTTGAATTTCTTTGTTCTTATTATTGACCTTAAGAATTCCAGCCATATCAAACGTAGAATGAATATACAGAGACAAGAAGAGGTTCTTGAGTGCTTAGAACAGTATCCCAGCCAGAGGAGGGACAGATTAATGTTGGATAGATAGATTAATGTTGGATTAATGTAGTCTGAATCATGGAAAGGTGGGGACTTGCTAAGTTGTTCCCTCCCATCAGAATCCTTTCTCTATGGTTTCCCTCCAGTTTGATGTTCGTTCCAAATTTAATTTATTTTTTCCAAAGTCACTGAGAAGTTCTGCTGAGAAAATAAATGAAATAATGTGACAAGGTTTGTTGCATAAAAGAAAGTTATAAGTTATTAAAGGGCCTGGCAGCTGCTTCCTTTGTGTATTGACAAAACTGGGTGAAGCATTTTACAATTTAAGGGCTGGTGAACACAATTTGAATTGGATTTTTAGAGAATGCCTTGTTAAAATATTTTTACACGGGCACAGTGCTTGGGTAATCATATTAGTTTTCACTGGAAGAGTATACAATAAGTTAGGAAAATATGTTTTTTAAATTTGTCTTCATTCTTCCTTAATTTATCTACATAGCTCTAAATTGACACATGGAACACTCTTTTATCTTTAAATAAAAATCTTTAAAATTAAGGAAAAGCTTCTCTGAAAGTTCAGGCTAGGCTCGGCGCCTGTAGCTTAGTGAGCTGGCCACATACACCAAAGCTGGTGGGTTTGAGCCTAGCCTGGGCCTGCTAAACAACAATGACAACTACAACTAATATGTAACCAGGCGTTGTGGTGGGTGCCTGTAGTCCCAGCGACTAGGGAGGCTGAGGCAAGAGAATCGCTTAAGCCCAAGAGTTTGAGGTTGCTGTGAGCTGTGATGCCACAGTATTCTACCGAGGATGACATAGTGAGACTCTGTCTCAAAAAAAAAAAAAGTTCAGGCTGAAGCCTTTAATTGCTGTCAGCTATCAGTATGCAGGGCATACACATATCTGGGGGAAAATGTGAATTTCAGTGTTTCTATTTTCTTTGCAGAGCGTATGATAACATCTTAATGTATTTTCTATTGAAAACTAACTTCAGATAAAATAAGTGAAATTTTCTGTCTGAATATATAATGCATGAATGACTCTTTGAAAGAGATAGATAATATAAATAATGGAGCAGCTCTCAGATATTGCTGCCATGTATTATTAATTAAAAAATCAAGATCAGATCTACATTGAAAAATACATCCTGGTATCTAGGCTGCAATGTATCGTAACAGTAGGAATTACATTTTATGGGCAATGAAATGGCCTTTTATCGCATCCATGATGGCTCACGGCCTTTGAATATTCCATTTATTTTTCAGTAATACGTGTACCTCTTTAAAAATTGATCTTAAAACTCACTCTTCGGGGTAACATTCAACTCACTCTTTATTTGCTGGAATAATTCTCACCCCAATTGGAACACAGTATGTTCACTAAGATTGCATTATTTTCATTATATTTCTGATCAAAAGTAGTGTTCTATATTGAAATTAAATCAAAGTTTTTTATTTAAACAAAATCCACATTTTAAGTATTGGAAGACTCTAGTCCTGACTCTAGTCCTCTGAGTTTCATCTTTATCTTGAAAATTTCTTACTGTAATTACTGTAGTTTCCTTAGTCCTGTGGTGTGCAGTGTTTCCTGTACATCCACAGTCTATGCTTTAATAAACTACCTTTTTACTCAGCACATCTAAAATATTCTGTAATATTTTAATTAATTCTATAAAGCCCAAGTAATTGTCAAAGGCAAAAAACCACAACCAATAGAAAGACACACAAAGCACTGGTTTAATTTCTTCCTAAACATGGAAACATGGATAGGAAGAAATTAGGTTAGGGCAGCATGAGTATCAGATCAGCCACAGTTAAATAAAGTAGCAAGTAGACTCCTAAAGCCCCTGAATCCAGGCCTTAGTTCATAGAAGGCATTTCTGGACCTACCCTGGGCCAGAAGGAAACAAGCTGCCCTGAAGGGCAAGGCCCAATCCTGGCAGGATTTGCAGCCTACTGACTAAAGAGTCCATGGGTATTGAGTAAACATCAGAGGTAGCTAGGCAGCAGTCACCAGGGACTTTGAGGGAGATTAGCCTAGCTTCAGGTATGACTTGGCATCAGTGCCAGGAAGGAGTGCCCATGTCACTCTTCTCCCAAATGTAGCAGCCCAGAACAGAAAGTAAAGGAAGAAAGTGACAGTGTTTGCCTGGAAATTCAGGCAATTCTCACAACTCTTATCCAAATCCATCAAGGCAGTACCACCAGGAGTCTGCAAGTCTCATTACTGGGCTTGGGGACCAATGGTGCCATAACACCTGCAGTGACCAAAAACTTCGATCACAACACTCAAGTACTTTCGAATACCTAGAGAACCTTCTCAAGAAGAATGGGTTCAAACAAGCCCAGACTACAAAGATCAACACATATACTTAATTTTCAATGCCCAGACATTGTCAAACATCCATAAACATCAAGATCAAGAACACCCAGGAAAACATGACTTCACCAAACACACTAGATACGGCACCAGTGACCAATCCTTGGGCAATGGAGGTACATGATCTTCCAGAGAAAAAATTGAAAATAGTATCCCAAAGAAGCCAAGAGAACTTCAAGAAAACACACAGAGTCCAGAAATTTAACAAAGAGATTTAAAAAACAAAATACAACAAGTAGAAATTCTAGAGCTTAAGAATTCAATTGACAAATTGAGAAATGCATCAATCTCTTAATATCAGAGTTGACCAAGCGGAAGAAAGAATTAGTGAGCTTGAAGACAGGTTATTAGCAAACCAGTCAGAAAAGAAAAAAGGAAAAGATTAAAAAACAACAAAGCATGCCAATGAGATGTAGAAAAGAGTCTCAAAGGACAAATCTGTGAGTTATTGGCCTTAGAGAAGAGGCAGAGAGTTTAGGCTAGCAAATTTGTTCAAAGAAATAATAGTAATGATAGAGAATGATATCATGATCCGGGTCAAGAAGGTCTTAGGACACCAAAAACATGTAACCCAAAAAGACTACATCAGGGCATTTCATAATCAAGCTACCAAAAGTCACAGATAAAGAAAAGGTCCAATGGCAAGCAAGAAAAAAGAAAGAAAATCATATAAAGAAGCTCCAGTACACTTGGCAGCAAAATTCTCAGTAGGAACCTCATTAGGTCAGGAGAGGAAAAATACCTTAATATTAAAATATTATGTCCTAAAAAAAGGTAAACCAAAAAAAGGAGAAATAAAGACTTGCTGAAATAAACAAAAGCCTAGTAATTTCATCAACACCAGAGTACTCCTACGAAAAGTGCTAAGAGAATTTCTTTAGCATGAAAAAGAATGACATTAGTGAACAATAAGAAATCATCTAAAGGTAGACAACTCACTAGTGCTGATGAGTACACAAACACAGAATACGGAATTACTATAATTGTGGTACATAAAATAAACTGCTTCTATCTTGAGCAGGAAGCCTAAAAGACAAACCTATCTCCCCCCTCCAAAAAATACAAAAAGACAAAAAGCAAAAACAAAAACTACAACAGCTTTTTGAAAGAGAATATAAAAAGATACAGATGGAAATGACAAAAGATAAAAATCAGGGGATTGTATGTAGTAAAAGAGTAGAATTTCTGTTAGATTTTTCTTTGCCTCTTTGTCAGCATGTTTGTAAGAAGACTTTTAATGTTTAAAATAATTAGTTACAATATGTTTCCTATAAACCCAATTATAATCTCAAATCAAAAAATCTATAAAGGATACACAAAAAATGAAAAGAAAGAAATTAAAATGCACTATCAGAAAAATATTTTTTTAAAAAGGAAGACAGAAGAGAAGCAAGCAAGCAAGAGAGGACCCCCCTAACAACCAGAAATCAGAAAACATGTCAGCAGTCAGTCCTTAAGTATCAATAATAACATTGAACGGGAATGGACTAAACCTTCTAATCAAAAGATGTAGAGAGTCTGAATGGATAAAATACAAAAGTCAACCATACATTGGCTGCAAGAGACACGTTTCCCCTATGATGACACATAAGGACTAAAAATAAAGAGATGGGAAAAGATATTCCATGCAAATGGAAACCAAAAAATAGCAGGAGTAGCTATCTTTATATGACATAAAATAGATTTCAAGACAAAAACTGAAAAAAGAGAGAGACAAAGAATTTCATTATATAATCATAAAAGAGTCAATTAAGCAAGAGGATATAACTGTTATAAATATCTATGCACCCAACAGTGGAACACCCACATGTGTGAGAAAACATTATCAGAGCTAAAGAGAGTGATAGACGACAATACAATAATAATCATTGGAGACTTTTGCATTCCATTTTCAGCACTGGACAGGTCATCAAGACAAAAAAAAAAAAAAAAAGAATGTAGAACTTAACCTGCTCTCTAGACTAAATGGACCAAATTGATATTCATGGAAAGTTCCATCTAACAACTGTAGAATTCATGTACTTCTCCCCAGCTCGTAGATCATTCTCAAAGATAGAATATATGTTATACCACAACACAAGTCTTAACAACTTAAAAAAAACTGGAAATCATACCAAATATTTTCTCTGATCACAATAGAATAAAAGTAGAAGTGAATAAAAAGGAATATTGAAAAATATAAAAACACATGGAAATGAACCAGCATGCTCCTGAATGATCACCAGTGGGTCAATGAAGAGATAAAGAAGGAAATCATAAAATTTCACAAAATAATGAAAATGAAAACAACATATACAAATCTATAAGATAGAGAAAAAATAGCAATGAGCAAGGTTTATAGCAATAAGTACCTACATCAAAATAGTAGGAAAGTTTCAAATAAACAACCAACATATCTCAAAGAACTAGAAAAACACAAGCAAACTAAAACCAATATTAGTAGGAAAAAAGAGATAAGAAATATCAGAGTGGCTCAGTGCTTGTAGCTCAGTGGTTAGGGCACTGGCCACATGCACCGAGGTTGATGGGTGCAAACACAGCCAGGGCCTGCTAAACAACAATGACAACAACAAAAAAATAGCCGGGCTTCGTGGCAGGTGCCTGTAGTCCCAGCTACTTGGGAGGCCAAGGCAAGAGAATCGCTTGAGCCCAAGAGTTTGAGGTTGCTGTGAGCTGTGATGCTACAGCACTCTACTGCGGGCGACATGGTATGACTCTGTCTCAAAAAAAAAGAAAAGAAAAGAAAAGAAAGGAAAGGTGAGCTGGAATCAACTCAGTCCCCCAAACAAGAAACCTTAGTCATCCTTGCCTTCTTCCTCTCCGTCATTGAAGCAGTCACCAAATTCTGTCAATTTAATCTCCAAAAAAAGTCGGCTCCATCCTGTTTTCCACCCTGTGCCTTCTCTTCATGGGAAGATGGTCAACGCCTGCCTAAGAACCCCGAGCATGTTGGAAAGCCGAGACAGTGACTAATCTGGAATTTCCTTTGCCCCTCAATGGAGCCCAATATTCTGTCATGGCTGTGGACTAAATTCGGTGAGATCAGTTGCATTTTAACAGTGGGGAGTTGCAATAGGATAAAAGATAACAATGAGGAAGGGATTATTCATGGAGTCCTGGTAAAGATGGGATGTGACTATCTCATCATTCAGGGAGGCTATGATGCATAGAAACACGTGACTGCAACAAGAAGGCTCTGTCTGGAGAGAGCAAGATGGGACCAAATTTTGAGAGTAATGAATTCAAACAGGTTATTAAGATCTGGAATCATGCATAAGGGAAATAGGGTAGAAACTCAATCCACAGAGCTGAGATATTATTGAGAGTATGATCATAGAATTAAGGCAAAAACCACTATTGGATAGTGAAGGCATAATAAGAAATAGAAAATTTGGTTTAATACTGACTCACTGCACTAGTGGTAAAGACACTTTAAATGCCCCCTGCTGTATAATATAGCTGATACAAGCACTGAAAGATATAAAAGCACAAGATGATAAATGGAAAGTATCTTGTAGTTCCTGTTTTTCACCATCTAATATGTGTAAAATGCCATCAATACTATATTGATTTAGTGTGCTGACTCTTTAATAAATATAAATCATACTTTAAAACTCCAAAAGCTTTCATTTATTATGCGTCATGTCTTATTGTTGTTTCTGCTCCCATAAATTATTGCATTTCTCAAATATGTGTTTTCCTTTTTTTTTTTTCCCTGGTTTTTTTAGAGACAGAGTCTCACTTTGTCACCCTTGGGGGAGTACCATGGTTTCATGGCTCACAGCAACCTCCAGCTCCTGGGCTTAGGCAATTCCCTTGTCTCAGCCTCCCAAGTAACTGGGACTACAGGCGCCCACCACAACGCCCAGCTATTTTTTTGTTGCAGTTCAGCCTGGGCCAGGTTTGAATCCGCCACCCTTGGTATATGGGGCCGGCACCCTACTCACTGAGCCACAGGCACCACCCATATCATGGGACTTTGTCAGGAATCTGGCCATTCGAATTTGGGAAGAAATAACTATAATTTCCTCAAGCAACAGGGTGATCGAAAGTCTTAGATTCATTTATCAAAACCAGTGTATTGGGCAGTGCTTGTGGCTCAGTGAGTAGGACGCTGGCCCCATATACCAAAGGTGGCAGGTTTAAACCCAGCCCCAGCCAAACTGCAACAAAAAATAGCCGGGCATTGTGGGTGCCTGTAGTCCCAGCTACTTGGGAGGCTGAGGCAAGAGAATCACCTAGGCCCAAGAGGTGGAGGTTGCTGAGAGCCACAGCACTCTACCAAGGGTGACAAAATGAGACTCTGTCTCTGGAAAAAACAAACAAACAAACAAAAAAAAAAAAAACAGTGTATTTATCTATGTTAACTCTTATGTTCAGCCTCTCATTTTCCAATTGAATCTTTTGCTAGGATTCCTCCAAAAATAAAATATTGAAAGGCAAAGAGACATAGTGAGCCCAGCCAGTAACACAAAGGGAAGCATCGACGCAAGGAAGCCAGCAGGAAGGTGCCAGGTCCACAGCTGGAAGTTCAGTGATCAGCACAGAGGTGAAGGTCCAGTATCTGGATAAACACACTTAATAAGGGCAGAGTAGACTGAGTCTGAATCATCTATGTATTCTGCAGCCATGAAAACCCAGCAGCAAAGGGAAAAGCAAAGTGGAAAGTCAAATTGTAACCATTTAGGAAATAGAAATCAAAAGGAAGAGAAAGTGCAAATTAGGGCCCATCTGAACAAAGACATTGAGTTTAGGCAGAGAAAAGCAGAGCACCATGACGATAAGACTTTAGTTAGGTTGGTGTGTTTTCACCCAGGAGTTAACAAACAAGAGCACGTATGTGGCTAAACTTGGATGGAAACATGTAACAAAATGGTAAGAAAGAGAAAATTTTGAAAAATAAAATGATTGGGTTTGAACTTCGCCTTCATTTGTTCCTGGATGAGGGTTAGTAAGACAAAGAGGGGAAATTAAGGTGAATACTCTTCACAATCTAGACACCTAAGAATTCCCAATGATTACTATTACATAGATGTTACTTGCCCAGATTTTCAGACACATTGTTTATCTCAGTTTTCTATACATCTTGTTTAATATCTAAGCTATCTGAAAATGGTATCTGTGTTTCTCAAAAGATAACCCTTAGGGAAGGTAAGATCAAGCCAAAATTTCATTTAAAAAATAATTAAAACCAATGGAAGTTGAGGGAAAGTAATTTTAAGGGAAGATATACACCACCTTTTAAATTAAAAACTTTTAATGAAGTACTTCATGGCAATGAACTAAAAGTTTCGTTACAATTATTAATTTTCTAATGAAAAACACTGATTAAAATATGTATTAAATATTGTTCATCAGTTCTATAAGTCTAAGTGAGGCGATCAAGGTTTTCATGTATCTGGTATAATTATGAGTTAAGCACTGCAAAAACAAAAAAAGAATTTTAAAATTCTCTCAATGTGTACCAACAATTACCAACTCTCTTGCTTAATATAAGTTTATTGTCAGTATAGCCAGTATTCTATTTTCAGTACTAGTTTGAAGAAGAGCATGTAAATATGTTAAATTCTTCATTAGTGGTAAAATAAATTACTGTAATTTGAAATCCTTTGATTTATGGATTATCATAAATAAAGCATAAAGTTATGAAGAATGGAAAGATTATAGAGCTGGGAAAATCCAAGACAGGTCAACTGGACCCCTAAAGAAATGTGCCTAATTTGCATACATGTCAAACTGGGAATTCAAAACAAATTTTACTTTAGTAATATAATGAAGTAAGTTAGTTATAATCTCTACAGATAGAGCCTTATATGGAAGTATCAGTTAACATTTTCTTTTTTTTTTTTACTTCATTTAAAAGATTTGGGGAGTACAGGTGGTTTTATGTTACATAGCTGAATTGTATGGTAAAGAAGACAGGACTTTTAGTGCACCACCACCCAAATAGTGTACATTGTATCTGATAGGTAACTGGTTCAGATCCCTTAACCCCCGCTTCTACCTACCCCCTCTTGAGTCTCCAAAGTCCACTGTACTATTTTGTATGAGCATGTATAACCATCACTTAGCTCTCACTTATAATTGAGTACATGCAATGTTTGTTTTTTCATTCTTGAGATACTTCACTTAAGATAATGGCTTCCAGTTCCAGTTCCAGTTCCTAGCTGCTGGAAAAGACATTATTTCACTCTTTTGTATGGATGAATAGTATTCCATGGTATATACAAGGGCTATGCCATGGTTAATACCATTTTTTTTTCATATTACCTGGCTGAATACTTTGTGGACATCCCTCATGGATACTACATTTTCCTTACCCACTTATCTGTTGTTAATGGGCATTTAGAGTGATTCCCATATCTCTATAATTGTGCATTCTGCTGTGATGAATACATGTAGGTGTGGAACTTTTGGATATAATGACTTCTTTCCTTTGGGTGGATCCCAGTACTGTGATTGATAGATTGAATAGTAGGTCTACTTTTAGTCTTTGAGAAATCTCCACACTGTTTTTCAGAAAGGTTGTAATAATTTATATACCCACCAATAGTGTATAAATATTCTGTTTACACTGCATCTGTAAGTAAGCATCTACTGTCTTTTGAATTTTTAATAATGGCCATTCTAACATAGGAAAGGTGTTATCTTGCAGCGGTTTTAATTTGTATCTCCACAATTAACTGCAATACTGAGCATTATGTTTTTTGGCCATTTGTGTATCTCATTTTGAAAACCATCTGCTCACTTCTTCTGCCAACTTTTTGATGGGGTTATGTTTTTATTGCTGGTTTGTCTGAGTTAGTTATAGATTATGGATATTGGTCCTTTGTTGGATGTATAGTTCACAAATGTTTTCTCCCATTCTGTAGGCTGTCTGTTTACTTGTTGGTTATTTTTTTCCAGAATCTTTTTGGTTTAATTAAGTGTCATTTATTTATTTATTTATCGTCTTATTCATTTTGGGGGTTTCAGTCATAAATTGTTTTAGCCTAGGCCAATTTCCAAAAGAGTTTTTCCTAAGTTTTATTCTACAATTTTTATGGTGCCAGGTCTTACATTTAAATCTTTAATTCATTTTGGGTTAATGTCTATGTACAGTGAGAGATAAGGATCCGGTCTACTTCTTTGGTATGTAGCTCTCCAATTTTCCCAGTGCCTTTGTTGAGAAAACATCCTTTACAGTATATTTTTTTTTGTATGCTTTTTAAAGATCAGTTGGTTTTAGGCATATGGTTTTCTTTCTGGATTCTGTATTCTATTCCATTGATCTGTGTGCCCACTTTTATGCCTGTATCATACTGTTGAGGTGATCATAGCCTTA
This sequence comes from Arctocebus calabarensis, assembly GCA_963573935.1. Taxonomy (NCBI): domain Eukaryota; kingdom Metazoa; phylum Chordata; class Mammalia; order Primates; family Lorisidae; genus Arctocebus; species Arctocebus calabarensis. Next base: position 31,974 of record CAUYON010149285.1, read on the forward strand.
TAGTATAATTTGAAATCTGGTAATGTGATGCTTCCAAATTTTTTCTTCATGATTAGGATTGCTTCAGCTATTTGGGCTCTTTTTTAATTCCATGTGAAATTTAGAATCGTGTTTTCTAATTCCATGAAAAATGACCCTAGGTTTTGGCGGAGATAACCACTATCAAATTAAAGGAAGCACTGGGACAAGAACATAAGGAAGAAAAACCAAATGCAATCTTAAATGCAACAAACAAAATGTTCCCCCAAACATTTAATGAATCTTTATTGTATTAGTTCCCACATTAAACCCTAGGTATACAAAATATGGCCTTATTCATTAGAAGTTCACCATTTATAACAACAACATCAACAGTCATGAACTCAGCTTTTGCACTATTTTACCATTTCTGTCAATAAGCAAACCTGAATGTTTAAGATGACAAAAGCTGCAATAAGCCATCATCTGAGAGGCAGTGATGGCTTTAGGCTTAAACATCCTAGCTTTAAATGACAGCTCTATTACTTTTATAAATATTATTTCTTAAACTAATTAGAAAATCTATTTATATTTCTCATCCATTAAATAGGTATAAGGATATAATGAGAATTTTACAGAGTCATGGAAATTGAATGAGATGAAAACACATTTAAATAATTAGCATAGTGCCCATATGAAGGAACCACTTTATATATGTCAGCTATTATTATTTATGAAAAGTCAGAGCTCAGTTGAACCAATAGGAGAAAGTGAGAAGAGGTCATTTTTATTTCCTACATTTTTATCTATTTCTTTAGAAATTGCCTTACTTTTTAATAGCTGAGTGCTCTTGCTCTTCAGACTTCAAGGTTGAAGTTTAATATGCCAGCCCTGTGTTTTCATCCACCCAAAACTTTCTAAGTCTCACTACTCCAAAGTTTTCCTTATGTCCATTTTAGATTAAAAAATCTTTTAGACCTATAAATTTGAATTTCATTCTTCTATGTCAACGTCCAAACAAAGGGTATCTGAAACTTTTAATCTATTTTTAGAGTGATATTAAGTCTGACCTAATTTTATACATATTGCTAAAGAGCCCTCCACAGAAAATATACCAATCTGTGCCAACAATGTACAGAAGTGTTTGCTTTCTCATACTATGATATTGCTATTTATTCTTAAACCTTTTCATTTTCACCAATCTATTAAATAAGTAACATTATGAGATTGCACTTGTTAAACCAAACTTATGTAGGCATAATTTCCATGCAGTCAGATGGACTCAGTGTAAGTGCAATGTTTGGCAAGTGTTGACAAATGTATACACTCATATAACTCTCAAAATCATCCTAGAAGATTTCACATTTTCCTTGCCGGTCATCCCTTCTTCTGAATTCAGACAACCATGATATGTTCTCTTTTATCACCGATTAGTTTTCTCTTTCTATAAGCTTCAGAGAAATTGAACTACACTGTGTATACATTCTGTGTCTGGCTTAAGTTTTTGAGACTTATCTATGTTCTCAGATATGTCAGTGATTTCTCCTTGTTATGGATGAATAATATTCATCTATTATTGTTTATTCATTCACTTACTGATGGACATTTGAGTCAATTCCAGCTCTTGACTGTGATTAATAAGATAGCTATGAATATTCATGTAAAATCTTTGTATGAACATATGTTTTAATTTTTATTGGGAACAAGCTAAGAGTAGAGTTTTGGAGTCATATGATAACTTTATAAGAAACTGCCAAACTTTGCCCAAAGAAGCTGTGTCATATCCACAAGTATGAATATTACAGTTATTCAAAATCTTTTTCAAAATCTGATATTGTGGGTGGTGCCCGCGGCTCCGTGAGCAGGGCGCCGGCCCCATAGACCAAGGGTGGTGGGTTCAAACCTGGCCTCAATCAAACTGCAACAACAGAAAAAAAATATCTGGGCATTGTGGTGGGCGCCTGTAGTCCCAGCTACTCAGGAGGCTGAGGCAAGAAAATCACCTAAGCCCAGGAGTTGGAGGTTGCTGTGAGCTGTGTGACTCCACAGCACTCTACCAAGGGTGATAAAGTGAGACTCTGTCTCTACAAAAAAACCCAAAAAACCTGATATCGCCAAATTTAATTTTAATTGTTCTAGTTGGTTTACAGAGGCTTCTTACTTTAGTTTTATTTTTCACTTCTATGAGTAATGATATTAGGATTTTTTCATGCTGATTGGCCACCCGTGTATTTTCTTCATGAACTACTTGTTTAAATTTTTTGCCTATGCTTTTATTGGAGTTGTTTATACTTTTTTATACATTCTGGAAATAAGTTATTTATAATATGTATGTATAATAAATATTTTTCAATATTTGTGGTTTGTCATTTATTTTCTACTTTCAAAGAGCAGAAGTTTTGTTTTGTTTTATTTTTTAAGAGAAGTGTAGCCCACCAAAAGTTTTTCTTTATAATAGAACCATTTCCCTTTAGTAAGCAAGAAATAATTTTAAAATTAAGGCTTCTAAAGCTTAAGAAAATTTGAATATAGATTATTTGACAAGACCAGCTCAGTTTAAGAAAAACATGGCTCTTTAAAAAAATCATCTTTATTTCTTCTATCACAAAATTAGCAAGCTATTAATATTCAGTGACTTCAGGAATACTCAATGTTCTCTAAAGTTGATGAAATTCTTATTTTCCATGAAATTAAACATAAATTGGTGCCAGGAATTATACAAGGCACTTGGTCTGATGATGCAAGAAAGATTCGTTTTCTATGGGGCAGAATACAGTCTACTTGAATAAGAATTCTAAAAATATTTCCAAAGAAATACACCCTCAAAGCGCAATTATTCTCACATATATTTACTGGATTTCTAATGGACCCATCTTAAGAATTAGTCAAAACCAAAATATAACAGGTATAAGAATACCCAGCATATAGTTATGATTTGCAACACATATCTTAGATATGAGAATTAACCCTTTCAAACCTTTCTTGTTTTCATTACTTCAAAGATATCATTAGTGATATGTAAAAGAGAAAATCTTACTATTCCTAAAATATACAGAACTCCAGTAAACTAATCCAGAAAACAAATTAATTAATTAAAATTTTAAAAAGCTAGAGAAATTTGGGAATTATTAAGAAATAAACTTTAAAAGTAAAGATTGCCTATATAAAAGAAATTAAACTTAACATCATTAATAGAAAAATTCAAAGGGAAAATAAATAATATTTCCTTATATCAATTGCCAAATGATTAATAATTTCTAGTATTAGGGAGCGAAAAAAGGAAATATACCTAACACTGCTGGTCCTTTTGATCCAGGCCTTTCTGCACGACAAATTGGAAATATACATCACAATCTTAAACATAGAATTTGCCTTAAAAATTTTGTGATAGTCTAAAAAACAGTAGATAGGGCATAAAGATGGATATATAGAAGTCTTTGTGATTTTATTTTCTAAAGGAAATAAATGTTGTAAAAAAGCAACCATTCTTCATTGAGGAATTGGATAAATAAATTCAGGTAAGTTTCTACAAGAGAATACTATGTAACCATCTATTCAGAAAATAGAGTAGACACTTATTATTAGAAAATATATTGTTAAAGAAAGGTACATGTACAACTAATTACATAAGTTTGGCTTCACTTTATTTAAAATGTATAAATACTTTCATAATATCCAACTAGTTACTAACATGATGTCTCCGGTTAATGATATGTTTTTACCCACTAGATTTTTTGAGTTATTTAAACATTTATTGTAATGAACACATGTTAAAATATAGATGCTATATTTTTTTATAGATGCTCCAAAGGACTATGGAATAAATCAAATGAAATAGAATTTAATGTACAAAGGTGAGGCATCAATATTTTAAGCTGATATGCAAGCCAAACACTTGTAAAACTTCAGTTCCACTAAAATGTAACAAAACATATTAATCTTGAGTAACAAGCTTGTATTCAATAGGAAAAGCTAAGAAGTTTTAATTAATAGAAACCTACTTAGTTAGCTGAAAGAAAAAAAAATGTGTAGTATTTCTTTCCCGTCACAGTCCCCAGATCATTGGCACAGGTGTCCCATCTGTGGCAGCTCTCCTTCATGATGGAGGCTCTGTCGTTTTCTTTTTTTTTTTTTTTTTATGTTGACTCAAATAAGTCTTTATAGATATATGACACCTTTTCATTTTAATTTTATTATTTTTTTAATAGTTGTTTATTATTTATTTATTTATTGAGACAAAGCCTCAAGCTGTCACCCTGGATAGAGTGCTGTGGCATTCCAGCTCACAGAAACCTCCAATTCCTGGGCTCAAGCAAGTCTCCTGCCTCTGCCTCCCAAGTAGCTGGGACTACAGGCACCCGCCACAAGCCCAGCCACTTTTTGTTTGCAGCCGTCATTGTTGTTTGTCGGGCCCAGCCTGGATTTGAACTTGCCAGCTCAAGTGTATGTGGCTGGTGCCTTAGCCGCTTGAGCCACAGGCGCTGAACCCGGCTCTGTCATTTTTAATAGTTTTCAAATCACCCTGGAATTTTTTTCTATCCAATCCAAATAAGGGAGCCAAGCATATATATGGGAGGGTATTATAGGTCAGGCCAGCAGGTGGCGTGCATGGTTTCTAGTCACATCCCGTAGGTGGGAATTTAGTCACATGGCTACATGGCCAGAGATATGGGGAAGTTTCGACTCATTCTATGCTCTAAAAGATGGGGAGAAAGATTTTAGTGGGAAAGCGAGAAATCGCTATCAGAGCTCTCGCCAACAGGAACCATGCACGCTTTTCTTCCTTCAGTTAGGAAATATTCACACTGCCCTGAGAAAGAACAGCTCAGAGTGCCATCCAGCCAAACGTTCAGATCATTTCATAACCTTTACCACTGAATAAATAAAACAAAACTCAGCATCAAATACAGACAAGGATCCTTATGGTCTGATATTAATATGGGGAGGATATACATAATCTTCAGCTTTTAACGGTAAAGATAAACGATAATTCCTATCATTTAGGTTCCTAAATACATTTTGGTAAAACAGTGCTAAATATAGAAATTTTGTTCAAACCGACTCAAATTTTCAACTGGTATCAACAAAATACTAAAGTCCCCAGTCACTCTATGTTTGCTATATCACCAGTTTCTGATGACATATGCCCAAAAGTCTTTTTACAATAAGCTACTAATGCTTTTTTATACATACAATTCAGGATAGCCACAGTATCTGATAAGTGAAGCAAAAAAAGTGTATTTGTGCACCAAACATTGATGGCAAGCTGGATAGAAGACAATATGAATCAAAAAGAATACACAGTCGGAGTTCAAGCAGAAGATGGCGGTCTGTAGCCAGCTTTCTGCAGACGCTCCTGTCCAGAAGGAGAGTTAAAGGACAGAAATTTAGCAAGAAAGCCAACAGTTTGAAGCTGAGTCAAGAGACAAGGTCGAGGAACGCACATCAACCCTATTGGAGCGACCTGCGACCCCAAGGATACAAATAAAAGGTACAGAGCACAGCACCAGGCGGAATGGAGTCCCCTCCCCCAAGAGAACAGCTCACAGTATACACCATACCTCCATACAAACAAGCGAGCAGAGTCTGGCTGTCCTCCCACTCTACCCCACGGGAGAGACCTTCTAAAAACCGGACCTCCTTCCCCTGTGCCGAGGCACCCTCCTGCCAGGCATAAAGCGGTATAAAACTGTATATATTCTCCACCTGCAAGTTGGAACTCCTGGCACTCCCCTCCACTCTCACCCTGAGGTCTGGAGGTCTGTCCCCCA
>CAUYON010149286.1:0-69651 GCA_963573935.1 Arctocebus calabarensis
TCATTATGAAAATAAAGAGGAAAAAAACCTATTATAATTGGTTAAGGATTTCCAGTAGTAAGTTAAAAATCTCAGGAGAGGAACGGATAGCACTACACAAATAACAACATCTTCACATTCTAATAAGACCTTAGCACTCATGTGAACATAGATTTCATAAAAACCCAATGTCTCTTAGATTTTGGAGCTGGAAGGGACCTTCATTATTAACTAGGAGAATCTCTTAATTTTGTAAGTGAGAAAACTGAAGATCAGAAATGCCAAGGGACTCTGCCCCCAGGCTCCACAGCTGATCTGCCTCCTCACTCTCCTCAATTTAGTTCTCTTTTTAATTTACCACACAGTGAAAGACAAAAATTAGTGGTGCTACAAAGGTACATATACATTTAAACTAGTCATTTGTGATCAAAACCCAAAGGTAAATGTAGTAAAAAAAGAATTTAGAGGATAGAGATCTAGTTAATAATCTGACCTAAATTTTAGTTATCCCAATCATATAACTTATTTGAAGATTATTTTAGAATATGCTGAAATATGTACAAACAGATCTATTACTTTGATTCACCACAATGATATACAGTTAAAATAACTAAAAGATGTTAGAGATTAGACTCCTCTGAGCCAATTTTCCAATACATTCACTCTTTTCTCATATTAAGATTGTTCCCAAATAATTATTTTTTCAGTTCTTATAACCTACTTTAATTTTAGACCATTTGAAATGAAGAGCTTCCTTCCTTTCTTTGAAAAGATAATTCCAGTGTAATCTATCTTTGGAATCAAGATAGGATACTTGGGAAACCGATGCACCCCACAGAAAACATTTTGCATGACATCTGATAAGGAAGCCACCAATTGCAATCTTAAGATGTGAAATCGCCTGAGAATCTCCCAACATCATTTAACAAGTAACAAATAACCAGGGCAAGGAACACTATTGCATTCCACATTAACCAATCGGGGCCATTTGGTAACTGGGATATCATCTGGAAGGGACACATATCCAAGATGCCTGGAAATGTGAAGTACGTTCAGGCTTGCTTGCCTAGACAAATCCCCAAAAGAAAAGAAACGTATAGTGCAGCTACTTGGATGCCATGTAAGGAGTTACTAGCCAGCTGGGCAGAGTGAGTGACATTTGGTTGAGGCAGGGTGTGGGCACAGTACTCCAGGCAATCTGGCTTCCATCTTCCCTAGTATTTATTTGGCAAACTCAACCATCATTCCTCACTACTCCCCCTCATATCTGAAGCAGTCATCTTGGGGTGAGATGACTTATTATAAATTTCACATAGTGTTACTTAAAGAGCCTTCCAAAGGAAACAGATCCTTCTGGAAAACACGCCCAGGTCAGAGATAAATAGAACGTGGCAGCACCAACTCTAACCCGGACTGACTGACCTTAACCATTTCTGGCTTCCTTGTGTTCCCGAGACTCTTCCTTTGTACTTTTAGATAAGCCCTAATCAAGTTGCAACTTCTTTAGCTGGGGAAAGAGAGAACACACTCAGATAGAAGCTCTGTTTTCTCCAAGAAGCTGAGGAGCTGCGAAAGCTACACAGAAGAAAAGCATTCAGTCCTCTGCCTGTTGAGTGCTTCTGTTTAGGGGAAGGTCAACATTTCCTCATCCAGATAAAGGGTGGTGAAGAGAACGTCTATTCCCAGTCGACTCTGTGGTTTTTAGCTTTCTTTGTTCTTCCCATGTCTGACCTGCTTTATTCAGGCCAAAGTTAGGGTATCAGCTGTAAGGAATTCTCTAGTGCAACAGAGTTCAAAGGAAGAAAATTGTGTACTCACACATGCACATAAATAAACGGGGGCTGCTTCATTTCCCCAGTGTCACCATCTTATGATTTCCTTTGTGCTTTAATCAGGACCATAACTGGGGCATGTGACTAGGGAAAGGAGGTTACCGTTTGAAGGTGGTAATGGAATAGGGTTACATTTGTTCCATTTCCTATGCTCTTTACATTCACGAGATTACTATCATGAAAACGGATTTGTGCTGTGCCATTTCCTGTTCTTGTTACAATCTTTATCATGACAAAAAGGTACTGGGTTTTAACGCCTGGTGTTATATTTAACCATTTTCAATAACTGGTTTGTAGTATGGCTTTTGTTCATATATTGTGTTGTCTGCACAAGAAGTAAAAGTACTGCAGTTCAGGAATTAGAAAGAAAGTATAGTGTGTGTTTTGAGGTTCTAAAATACCAGGCTAGGGACAGAGAGCCTCTCCTGTCTATATCCAGACCTAACCCACAGAACCCAGAGGCTCTGACTTGCTACTGCACCCTCCACGTAGACTTCAGATGCCCAAGTTTCTTATCCCTGGCTCTTTATAGTCCAAATGACACTCCTAGTGACAGTCAGATTGTATAACTTGAGGGGCAAGGCAGTTCAGTTTCCAATTATCATCAAAGAATTTCCCCAGCATTACCATGCTGAGACTTCAGGCTGTTGATATGGATTAGATCAAAAATAGAACATGGTATAATAAGAACCTTTGCTTCCTGGCACAGACTAGAATCAGAATAGCTAATGGTGCAACACTTTCGAGCTCTCCTTTTTTAAAAAGTAGGTTTAGTTCTTATGAAAGCTGCTGAGTTGACAGCTCAGGATACTATGGATAGGAAAAAAAAATGATAGGCTTTCCCTCCCTGCTTTTCCCAATACACCTTTAGCCTGCCCTGAAGGAAATGTCTCAAAAAGAGAAAGGTTAGTTCTTTCTCCAGGTACTTTTAATCTTTGAATTTAGGAGTGGGAGTATTATCCAAGCGGATTGTGAAGAATGTTTCAAGGTGGGGCCATGTTTCCGCCAAGTTGCTCAAAGCTGAAATTGACAGATCATTTCAAACAGGCAACTATAAAACCACCCAGCTGGAATCAGTTTTGAACTCCTGTGTATCTTCTCATGAGTGAACTGTAGAGCTCTCTCTCCAAGTGAGTTTTGCAATGCATTGTGTGTGGTTGAAGTATGAAGAACTCAAGCTTTAGAGGAAGATAGGGTAAAGCTTTTGCTTCATAACCAGCACTTATGAAGAACCAGTCATTCCAAATGCTGACCCACCCACATTTCTTGATAGCTTAGTGCAATGGAGGAAGGAAAGCCTTCAGTGACCGGTTGTGGGCAGTGAGTTAGCCAAAGTCTTTCAAACGAGGTAGAATAGAACTAAAAATTTCATTACTTCCTTATACAGGACTTGCTTGATGTACATAAACTTTGTGGAAGGGATCTATTGATGCATTTCAGGAAAGTTCTGAAATTCTAAGTTTAGTTGTGAGCTTGCAAACATTTTTGCCCTCTCCTGAGGGAGTGCCTTCCTAAGTATTATCTATCTTTTAAGTTAGATCCTCCCACATTTTAAGAGCCATTGCTTTAGAGAGTCAAGTCTCTTTTCTTACTTTTTCTCCGATTCTGAGACCAGTTGTCACCAGTTTCACTCAGAAAATACTTTGAGGAAAAAGGCATTAGATTTCTTATAACATTTAAGTTGATTTATCACTTCCAAAGTCTTGACTCCTCTCTCATTTGGGCTGTTATCTTATTTGCTAAATGTATTTTTATTTTTACATTCGAATTTTTCTTAAAGGGCAGCGCTTGTGGCTCAAAGGAGTAGAGCGCCAGCCCCATATGCCGGAGGTGGCAGGTTCAAACCCTGCTCCAGCCAAAAAAAAACCTGCAAAAGAAAAAGACGAATCTTTTTTGAAAAGACACATGTTAATTATATAGTTGATGTCTAGGATAATGTCCTATCAATGCAACTATAACTTTCTATAAAACCATGCATAATAGTGGCTGATTCGAAAAGAATTCCCTTAATGAACACTACCTTTTCAAGAAAAAGAAACTAAAAAAAATTTCACCCAATTTATAAAGGATAAAAAATCTGTTTTCAAATGTAACAATTCTAGAGTGCCATCACAAACATAACCACATTGCCTCCTCTTATTAAAACGAAACAAACAAAAAAAAGTAGAAAAGAGCTAAAGAGAACAGCTCCTCCTTTTCCACCAAATATTGTTCTGGGAGTTCATAAGGTCAGGAACTTGACACTGGTTTCGGGTGGAAGCCAGTCAAGCAGGATTTCTTTGCCCTCTGGACAAATGGTTGGCCTACTTCAGGAATTTTGAATAATTATTGCCATTCTCCTCAACAGGAGAAATTACCTTTCTCAAAGAGAAGAGCTTTTAGCATTAACTTAATCCCATTGCCTGAGTACACAAAATCAGTTTTGCTCTGCAGAATTATGGTTCCTAATTTACAAGTATGAGAATTATTTTTATCTTGATAGAAAGGTCTTCATGAAAATGAAGCAGTCATGGTGTTGCCTAGAATATGACATTTTACACCATGTACTTCTTAGAAAGAAATCTCATAAGTACTAGGTAGTGAGAGGAGTAAACTGCTGTTCGTAGTATGTCCAATGTTTCTTTTCTCTGAGGGTCACGGAGGCACCAGTTTTGTCCCTAGAACCATAATACTCAGGAATTTGGAGTTTTACTTTCTTCCCATTAAAATTACTTCTATTAATTCCCATACAGATAAGCTTAAAGTAGTCATAACTGTTTGCAGCATCAGTCAGTAGTCTGTACTGAAATAATGTGTTCTTTTGAAACAAGTAGTTGGATAAACTAAATTATTCTATAGTCAGGTTCTGAACCAGTTTTAGCATCTAAGTTGATTTGAAGAAGATATGATTTTGACAACCACTGGCCAAAATTACCAGCAGCCCTATTTTTGTGAGAAAAGCAAAGTTACTTTCATTTTTAACTTCCTTTTACTATCCCTTGGTGATTTCTATTCTTTTGGAATCATTCTTTACCCTATATAACAAGCGCTCTTAACCATATGGGATTACCTGTCCAGATTCCCAGGGAATGGAGAGTAGCTGTGATTATTTTTGTATATCTCTCTGTTATTGCCTTAATACTACCTCAGAATGTTAGACTAATTTTCATGAAGAATCCTCCAAGTAATTGGCATTTCAGGAATTGTTCTACTTATAATAAGAAACTCATCAACGCTGAGAGAGAATATATTAAAGGATTGTTTCACAGAACCACACTGATTCAAAAAGGCACATGGACCTTGATCTGGCTTAGAAAAATCTTGTCTATGTACTTTGGTTATCTGTTGTTGGGAAGAGGATGTTGATGGGGTGGGGTTTTTGTTTTTGGATAGCTATGAATCCAAGCCATTTAGTTGGTCTTTTAGCCCAAGAGAAACACACACAACACAAACTCTTAACTTTTGTATAGCCTGTGCAATTTGACCCTCTGTCCTATTAAGCAGGCAACTAGCATATTGTTTTCCACAGACTAGTTTCTCAATACTTTCTGACCCAGGTTTGTTGATTGCTTTAATGTTACTTCAGTACCAAAAAGGGTTTCTAGATACTTAAAAAAAAAAACCAGTTCTGTGATTTTACACATCTTGCCTTGTGATCTCTACAGACTACAAGTTTTCAGTTGTATTTTTATATTACTTTTTCAGGGACACAGTAAGAAAAAAGTTTAATGACATTATTTGTTGAGCTCATTAGATAAAATTAAATACTTACAAGGAAGCATTTCAAGTTACTAGTAGGTTATGTGATTTGAACAAACTTTTGAAATGTGATGGAGTTAAGTTTGGGGGCATGCTCTACTTCCAAATTGTGCTTCTTATATCCTCTGTTGGGAAATGTGAATTCAGGACTTGTGAATTCCAAACTGAGGAATCCCAGTTGTGAACCTTCACTTTGTTTGCTCAAACTTGTGTTCAGATTTTTTTTTTTTTTACACTTTGTTACAGAAAAACACAATGTGGGCCAAGTGTGGTAGCTCACGTCTATAATCCTAGCACTCTGGGAGGCTGAAGTAGGTTTGCCTGAGTTCAGGTGTTTGAGACCAGCCTGAGCAAAAGTGAGACCCTGTCTCTACTAAAATTAGAAAAACTAACTGGGTGTTGTGGCAGGGTCCTATAGTCCCAGTGACTTGGGAGGGTGAGGCAAAGGGATCACTTGAACCCAAGAGTTGGAGATTGCCATGAGCTATGACACTATGGAACTCTACCCAGGGCACAGAGTGAGACCCTGTCAAAAAAAAAAAGAAGGAAGGAAGGAAGGAAAATGCAAAGTGAGAGCTGTCCTTTTAAATGTTAAAATACAATACAGTAGTGTTAACTACAAACACACTGTTTTCCAGTTCTCTAGAACTTTTTCATTTTGCATAATAAACTTTGTGCCCACTGAATAACTGCCCATTTCTCCTGTTCCCAAGCCCCTGACAACCACCCTCCTTTTCTCTGCTTCTAGGCTTACTGGCTATTTTCGATACCTCATAGGAGTAGAACATACAGTCTTTGTCCTTCTGTGATTGGCTTATTTTACTTAACATGATGTCCTCAAAGTTCATACATGTAGTTGCATATGGCAGGATTTTCTTCTTTTTTTAAAGCTGAATAATGTATCATTATATGTATATACCACAGTTTCTTCATTCAATCATCTGTTTGAATGAATGTTTAGGTTGTTGCCATATCTTGCTAATTGTAAATAGTACTAGAATGAACAGAGGAGTGCAAACAGCATTTTGAGATCCTGATTTTAATTCTTTTGGATAAATACCCAGAATGGATCATGTGGTAGGACTGTTTTTAATTATTTGAGGAGCCACCTCACTGTTTTCCATAGTGACATACCATTTTATATTCCCATGGACAGATCAGACTTGGTGGTTGACACCTATCATCTCAGCGCCTTGGGATCTAGAGATAGGAGGATTAGTTGAGGACAGAGTTCGAGACTAGCCTGGGCAACATAGGAGACCCTGTCCCTCTCTAAAAAAAAATTGTTGTAAAAAGTTAGCCAGTCATGGTGGCGTGTGCATGTAGTCTTGGCTACTTTCAAGGCTGAGGCAAGAGAATTGTTTGAGGAATTCAAGGTGACAGTGAACTATGATCACACTATTACACTCAAGCCTGGGCAAAAGAGTAAGACCTCATGCCTATTAAAAAGCAAAATTAAAGGCTCGGCGCCTGTGGCTCCACGGGCTAAGGTGCCAGCCACGTACACCTGAGCTGGCGGGTTCGAATCCAGCCTGGGCCCGCCAAACAATAATGACGGCTGCAACCAAAAATGGCCGGGCGTTGTGGCGGGCGCCTCTAGTCCCAGCTACTTGGGAGGCTGAGGCAGGAGACTCGCTTGAGCCCAGGAGTTGGAGGTTGCTGTGAGCTGTGATGCTACAGCACTCTATCCAGGGTGACAGCTTGAGGCTCTGTCTCAAAAAAAAAAAAAAAAAGCAAAATTAAAAAATAATGCCCACAAAAAGTATACAAGTGTTTCAATTTCTCCATATCTTTGCCAACATTTTTTATTTGGGGAGGAGATAATTGACCCTGACAGATAGGTATATTATATTGTGGTTTTGATTTGCATTTCCCTGATGATTAGTGATATTGAACATCTTTTCATTTACCTATTAATCATTTGTAGATCTTCTTTGTACAGATATCAATTCAAGTCCTTTACCCATTTTTTAATCAGGTTATCTGTTTCGTTTTTTTGTCACTGAGTTATAGACACTGAGTGCCCCAATTTGATATTTGATGAGCTATCTTCTAGGATAATGATTTTTAGATACTTAAAAATACTTTCCTTGACTCCATTTTAATAAATATTGGAAAAAATTTTCTTTTGTCAAAAAATGTTTGTGAGGCGGCACCTATGGCTCAGTGAGTAGGGCACTGACCCCAAATACCGAGGGTGGTGGGTTCAAACCTGGCCCCTGCCAAACTGCAACAAAAAATAGCCAGACGTTGTAGGGGGGTGCCTGTAATCCCAGCTGCTTGAGAGGCTGAGGCAGGAGAATTGCTTGAGCCCAGGAGTTGGAGATTGCTGTGAGCTGATGCCATGGCACTCTACCAACGGCAACAAAGTGATACTCTTGTCTGTCTGTTTGTTTGTTTGTTTATTTATTTATGTAGAGACAGAGTCTTACTTTATCATCCTGGGTAGAGTGTCGTGGCGTCACATAGCTCACAGCAACCTATAACTCCTGGGCTTAAGCGATTCTCTTGCCTCAGTCTCCCGAGTACCTGGGACTACAGGCACCCGCTACAATGCCCGGCTTCTTTTCTATTTTGCAGTTCGGCCGAGGCCAGGTTTGAACCTGCCACTTTCAGTATATGGGGTCAGCGCCCTACTTGACAAGCAACAGGCACTGCCCGATACTCTGTCTCTTAAAAAAAAAAAAAAAAAGTTTGTGTCAGAAGCATCAGCAATACAAAGGTAAAGATTTTTGCCAATTTTTGTGATTTTTAAGTGACCATGTTCTGTTGTACTTTGATTCCTATCAGTATGCAAATATTATAGAGTTCATCTATATGAAACCTAACTCTCCTAGGTAGCCAGGGAGATGTGCTACCTGGGCCTCCCGCTAACAAAGTCCTTGCTGATCAGTTCCAAACAGTGCTATTAGGTAACTACCTCCAGCAGCAGCACCTTTAGAATCCACTATAGCATTTAAAGTAAGGCCAAGCTTTCCCCTATATACCCCCTAACCAAGGATTGAGGATAAGCATGGCGCAGCTCCTAATTCCCAGCCGCTATGCCTCGTGAAGGGGCTCTGTGAGCAAACAGAGCTCCCTGATGGGGCTGGGACCTTCTCGGAGCTGCACCGTCATCAGAGAAGTTTCCTACCGAGTCTTCCATCCCTCCCTTTACCTTTCATAAGTGTCATGATCTCTCCCTGCCTTTGCTTTGATTAGAATCCTACATCTGCCACTTTTGAGTTGCATAAAATTGGGAAAATTATTTAACTTCACCATACTTCAGTTTCTTGGACTATAAAATGGAAATGGGGTGGCACTTGTGGCTCAGTGGGTAGGGTGCCGGCCCCATATACCAAGGGTGGCAAGTTGGAACCCAGACCCAGCCAAACTGCAACAAAAAATAGCCAGGCATTGTGGCAGGCACCTGTGGTCCTAGCTACTTGGGAGGCTGAGGCAAGGGAATCTCCTAAGCCCAGGAGTTGAAGGTTGCTATGAGCTGTGATGGCACAGTACTCTACCAAGGCCAATAAAGTGAGACTCTGTCTCTAAAAAAATAAAAAAATAAAAAATAAATAAAATGGGAGTGATAATAGCACCTTCATGAATTGGGTGCTATTATTCACCTTTCCCTCTTGAAATTGGGGGAATTTAAAGCAGGCAGAAGAGTGTGCGGCACAGTAATTGGTAGTCATCATCATTATTCAGTGGCAGACTCTTCCCAGGTTTTTCTGCTTCCTGAATATTCCATTTCTATCTGCTAGTTCTCATAAATGAGACCTCTACATGTTAGAGTGTTCCAGAACTTGACCAGGTGCCCACTTCTCTAGCCATAGACTCTCTCAGCCCAGTGAATTTATACACATATACCACCTACACGCTCCTAAATGTATTTCTTCATCCTTGACCCAAATCCAACAGAAAATTTGACATTTCTTCTTGTATATTATAAAAAGGTCGAGTTTAATGTATCTAAAACAGAACTCTCAATAACCCCATCTTGTCAAAATCTATGCTAAGACTCCCCTTTCCCCCGAATTTTACTTACTATCTTATGTTGAAAATATAGGCGTCTTTGTTTTTTTCCCCTTTTTCTCTCATCCATTAGATTTAGTCCCTTGAGGCCTCATTATCTCTACTACCACCACCTTGGTCTAAACAACCAAGGTTTCCACCATCTTTATCCCAAAATACTGAAATCACCACCCACTTCCTAGCTTTTACTTTTGTTCCTTTCTACAGTGGAATAAGTACCCAGCCGCCAAGCTTATCATTATAACAGGTAGTAAAATTATGTTTACTCCCCTCCATAAAATCATCTTTTGTCTTCTGATTGAATTTAAAATAAAATCTAAATACCCTTCTTTGGACTGTGTGGCACTACAGAGGAACCTCTGTAAGTTGACCACCCAAGGGACTGTAACAAACTAGTCAACATCCTCAGGAGGTCCACATAAGGAACTTCCATTGAGTGCATGTGGTGCATGTTCCATCTATGAAAATTAGGTCCTGTGAAGGTAGTGGTCAGTGTAGGAAGGAGGTCACCTATGGAGGTTCTGCTGTGTATGTCCTGGTCCCCACTTCCTGCACCGTCTCTGCTCAGAGCTCATTAAACAAGGCGTATGCTCAGATACATGGGTCTGCTCAATGGTCTTTGAATGTGCTAAACTTTTATTTGATTCAGGTGCCTTGAGTCTGCTCTTCCCTCTAAATGCAGTGTTCTTTCTTGCCTCTTTTCCAGGCCTACTTCAGTTCAAATTTCAAGTTTTGACTCAGAGTGCACCTCTGGGCAGCCTTCCATGACCAGCTATCCAAAGGAAAATACATATTCTACCCTTGTTATGATTCTCCAGCCTTTTATCACTCATGAAGATATGATACCATCTTGATTATTTGATAGCTTATTTATGACTTAGTCATGCCACGCTAGAAGTTAACCTCCCAGAGGGAAGAGACTTTATCTGTCTTACTTACCTTTATATGCTTACTACCTGGAGCAGTACCAGGAAGACACCAGGCACTTAATATTGGCTGAATGAATAAGTGAATGACCAAACCTTGGCAGACAGCAAACATTAACAAGTGACATGGTCATTCACAACTTAAGAGACCACTCTGGAAAATAGAATATAGACACTCATTGCTGTTAATTATCAGCACTGGAAATTGTATGTCAGACAGATAAAGTAATATTAAAATTGCTAAAGGTAGCAACTATCTTAATATTTAGAAGATTAAAAAGCTAACATCTTTGTCATAGACTGCTATATAAAGTTTAATTATGTTAAAGTTTATGCAGGTTTTGGGGTAAGAGGATGTTAACATTTCTTAAATATCTATTATGTGCTTGGAACTTAGCTAGGCTCATCATAGTAGAAATATGTATGTGTCAGAATATATTATTTTCTGCTTTTATGTTGAATTGATTTTAAAAGCTACAATATTTATATGTAAATTATAGATGAAATTCACGAGTACTTTATTTCCTTTTATGTTTAAAAATAGTACTCGATAAACCTAAGGTATATCGATTATGATACCTTAAGATAATTTAGGGACTTATCAGATTATTTTCATTGGGATGTATTTTACATTTTAAAACATCATAAATCAGGAATAAAAATTATGCTACATTTTACTATAAGGAGAATATGTTCCTGAATATTTTTAATGGTGAAGGTAAAGAGAGGCATTTAAAAGTTAAAAAATGACAGCTGCTGTCTAAGCCAGGCGATTAAGTACTTTACCAGTAGGATTTTAGTGAGGCAGCCAACTGTCCATTTTGCAGACTTAAACAACTGAAGCTTAGAAAAGTAACTTGCCTAAATTTAATCACCACTGCCAAGATTTGAAGTCAGATCACTGACTTTAAAGCTCTCAACCTCATTGCAAGGCAATCATTATAGTGGTTCTATAGCATGAAAAGGTAAGTCACCTTAATGAGAAAGAGCTTACTACTCTGGCTATAACAGTAAAACTCAGAAGGATCTTTCTCTAGATTCAAATAATAATTGATCATAAATTAAGTTATGAAAGTATATGGCAAGCTTCATCACCAGAGAGACCTAGATCTCTGCCGAGTCATGGTTGAAGTTCCACGGGAATCCGTTAGGCTGCAGCAAATTCTCCTGGGAGCTTTACTTTCATGAGCACTAAAACTCCACACTAGCAAATGTTGAAGGGAACACTTAAAAGGCCCCCTGAGCTGGCCCAGAGTTTGAATGCCCTTGACTGGACTTGCTAATAGGAGACTTAAGCTTGATCAATCCCAGATTTTTGCTCATGGACACCAGTAACAGCATATGCTGTGCAGGCAGTATTTTAAGCTCCCTAAGGAATAAAATACCTCAACACTCAACGACCACTTCGGCAGACTAAAGGGTAAATTTGATTGGCTCTGAAGAAGTGAATAAGAGAAACAATATTCGAACTTCCAGAGGAAAACATGATAGAAAAAAGAAAAAAAAATCTGACTTTTAAAAAGCCTTTTTAAACTCAATTTTAATTTTTCATGGATTCATAAAATAAATGCAAATCTGTTTGTAGTGGGAAACTCCAGCAGTCAAAAGAAGGTCTTCTTTAGAAAGCAGTTCTTTTATTCATTCATGTATTCAATATTTATTGAGCCCCTATTGTATGTCAGATTCTATTCTATACCCCAAGGTGTGAATAAGCTGACCTAGTCACTGATCTCAAGGAGAAAGACAAATAGATAACATAAGTGTGAGAAGAAAAATAAAGTGAAATAAGAAACAGTATTGTGGGGAGGGGAAGGATGCTATGTCCACATAGTGCTCAGAGAAGGAAGGCCTACCCTTGATAGGGGACCTGCATGAAATTAAGGGATAAACCATTTTGATTATTTGTAGAATGATTGGCCAGAGCAGGGTGGTCATGTGCCGTGTACAGGAGTCAAAGTCGGCAGGGCATAGTGTGGAGCCAGGGTAGACACAACTTTGTCGGCTGTGCTAGGGCTTAAGTGTGCACTCTGTCCAGACAGAAAGTGCGGGGAGGGTCTGGAGCAAAGAAGGAACATGATAATGGGCCACCATTTAAAGGTCCCACTTAGTGAAAAGCTACTCCCATTGTTGAGGAAAGAGTTGATGGTTTGAAGCAAGACAAATCCTTCAGTGGTCCTGAAAAGTGGTCAGATCTGGATGTATCTTGAAAGGGGAGCTGGCAGACTTTGCCAATAGTTTAGATATGGGGTGTCGTTGACAAAGAGGGTGGTTGAAGAATCTCCCAGGACCATTTATGGACATCGGGAAAATTGGAGGAGAAACTGTTCAATAAAAGTTATAAAAAATTAAGAGTTCTTTTGAAGATCTTTTAATTCGAGATGGCTTTAGATAATCAAGTGGACCAAGAAGTTGGACGTGGACATCTGGAATTCACAGGGGAAGGCCCATGCTACAGACAGTGTTTGGGGACTCACCTGAACTAGGGGGTGCAGTTATAGCTCTGGGCCCAGAGATTACTGTGGAAGTGGGGCACAACAGTAATAACTGTTGAGAGAATGCATGTTTAGTATGCGCCAGGCATTATCCAAGCACTTTACTTACATTAAACTCACTTAACTCTCATAGCAACAATACAAGGTAGGTACTGTTACTCACCACTTGAAGAAACTGAAGCACAGAGAGGTAAGGTGATCTGTTAGAGATCGCATAGCTGGGTAAGTGGAAGAGCCAAGATTCAAGCACAGACGGGCAGGTGCCAGAGTCTTCCTCAGAGAAGGCCCAGACACCACCCCCCACTCTCAGACCTGTTTTCTGTTCCCTGTACTCACAAATCATGATTGTAAGAAAGAATGAAAATAAAGGTCAGAGTTTTTGCACCATTTACAGTCTAGGCTCATTCAGTCATTAACATTAGAAAAGGGAAGCTTCATAAACAAGTTGTTAAAAATCAAATAAATCTTCCCTGAAAAGAAAGGCAAACCACCCCAGAAAAGAAACGAAAGCACTTTTTATCTTATTTTATGTACCCTATTTCATCTATAGTGTATAAGATGTCTTTCAATTTTAGAAATCTAAAATAAGGAAAAAATAGGTCTAAGAATTGATGCAATGTTTTGTTTGTTTGTTTGTTTTAAGTAGCTAGCTTATTTTGTGTCTGGCTTCTAAGCATGATTTCACCAGGAATGCATTTTTTCTTAATACCTCTCCATTATATTAGCACACACTGCCTCCTCTGGAGTACAAATAACTTTGTCTTCTACAAATATTCATTGTGAGCGCCAGTAAAACTTTTATTTTTAACTTTCCGGTTATCTTATTGTACATAACAGTTCAGAGTGATCTTCATAACGATGAGTTATGTAACTGTGGTTCTTTCTTGTGTTTTTATTGAAGGCAGGATCTTTATTTCATTCTCTTAGTATCTCTAATATAGCAGCAACTTGGTCAATCTTTACTAAATTTAATAGACATTTAAATTTATTGATTGATTGAGTTTGAGACAGAGTCTCACTCTGGTGCCCTGGGTGGAGTGCCATGACATCATTATAGTTTAGTTTCTTGGGCTCAAGTGATCCTCCTGCCTCAGCCGCCTGAGGAGCTGAGACTATAGGCACCTGCCACAATGCCCCACCAGTTTTTCTATTTTTAGTAGAGATAGGGGTCTTGCTCTAGCTCAGGCTGATCTCGAACTCCCAAGCACAAGCAATCCACCCTTCTCAACTTCCCAGAGTACTAGGATTACAGGTGTGAGCCATTGCACCTGGCCAGATATTTAAAGTTAAATAGTTATCTCTAGTGTCAAAATACTACTATGTGCACATGCAGAATACATCACATGTTGGGCAGCGCATATGGCTCAGTAAGTAGGGTGCCGGCCTCATATACTGATGGTGGCAGGTTTGGGTTCAAAGCTGGACCTGGCCAAACTGCAACAAAAAATAGCCAGGCATTGTGGTGGGTACCTGTAGTCCCAGCTACTCGGGAGACTGAGGCAAGAGAATCGCCTAAGTCCAAGAGCTGGAGGTTGCTGTGAGCTGTGATGTCACAGCGCTCTACCGAGGGCGACACAGTGAGACTCTGTCTCTTAAAAAAACCCAAAAAACAAAAAAACTCACCTGTTGTCACTTTAAATTGTGATGTTTATTTTCATAAATATTGCATTTGAGCACACGTCTTTCTTGCTTGGTTAATCTGCATATTTATAAAATTTCTGCATCTCAAGTTTCTCTAGACACGACCAACCCAAACATGCCGTCCTACAGAGGCTGTCGCCATTATCCAGGGGTGGCAGAGAGGAGCTGTAGGACAAACTTGGAAAACATTATACCAAGTGACATAATACTGACATAACTATTGTATGATTCCACTTATGTGAGGTGCCTAGAAAGGTCAAATTCAGAGAGACAGAAGGTACAGTAGTGGCTCTTCAGGGCTGGAGGGAAGGAGGGATGGGGAATTGTTTAAAGGGTGTGGAATTTGCTGAGAATGATGACAGAGCTCTGGAGATAAATACTGGTGATGGTTTCACAATAACAGGAATCCATGTGAAGCCACCGAATGGTGTGCTTAGATGTTTATTTGACCTACTTTGCCATAATAAATAGAGTAAACACAAGCCATAGGACACCCAGAATGCTACATACCTCCATTCTCAAGGGGCTTTCTAAATATACGGCAGGAAAAGCAGGAGGACTCTCCCCGGATATAGGCGGGAGCTTCTTCCAGCAGATCGCGCCCCTGCTCTACAAACGTGATGTTCTCCCACTTCCTCCAACACTGTCAGAAATCCAGAAATTCAAGTTGTCGGTTGATGTTAGGTTATCTGAGTACATATAGACCTCTTGAGTGAAAGCCCGAATTTGCCCTGGGTTGGGTGAGGGAAGGAGCTTCGAAGTCCCTGGGTAACATCCCCTGGGACATCGTCACCCAGAGGAGAATCTGAGAAACTTCTAAAAGTCTCAAAACCAAAGTTTCCCAGGATTGCATGGTCAAATACTTTGGAAAATACAGTTTAACATTTGTTTCTCCTAGAACAAGGCTCGGACAGAAAGGGCAGAGAGCTTTGTTTGCTGGCAGGTCTGACTCCATCCCTGGCCCTGCTTCCCTTGCCCAGGTGTCCCCTGCAAGGTAATTCCCTGATCCCAGTTTCCTAATCTGCAAAATAGGAAACACGAGGCCTGTTTTGCTTGGTTGTTGTGAACATAGATCTACTACTCTGGCCCCAAAGTAAGTATCAAGAAACTACAGGTATTTTCCCCCTCCCAAATTATATTATCCTGGCATGACCAGGATAGGTTTTGAGATTGTAAGTATGGGCAACGCATAATGAGTCCTCACACCTGTCTATGTGGAGATGGCTTTATCCTTGATCCTATGGCAAGAAAAGCAAAATCTGCAATGCTGAGAACCATCTCATTTAAAACCCAAAGGAATTATAGCTACTCTGCCTCTTATGGGAAGTGACAACCTCCTCCTATCGGTAGGAATCAATCAATACCGTTCCCTTCCTTGAAGAGTCTAATGGGGCAGAGTAAAGCAAAGACCTGAATGTCAATGAATCTCTTCAGTACTGCCAAAGAGAAAGAGCAGGAACAGACAGCCCCCTGTTTGGGCTAGCCTACTTACCGTATCTTTGGGTATGCAAAGATATCTGCTCTCCATAAAGTAAGAATAGAAATTTAGGGGAAAAGCTTAAAGCAGCAACACTACTAGACTAAGTACCGAATCCCTTGTCATTCTTTAATAAAAAGAGCTACATACTCATATGAAAATAAAGCAGAAACTTCTCCGACGGTTTTCAGGGGTGACGTGGTACAGTATAGACACAGCTCTGTGGGAAAGCATCACAATCCCCAACAGAAACTTAGAGCAAGCACTTCAGAGGCAGAGTTGACCACAGCATCCTCACCTCTCCTTCTCCTGCCAGGATTTGTGGAAAGACTGAAAATATGAATGAAAGGGTTCCTGAACACGTGGGATAAGGTCCAAATCTATTCTGCTGAACTGAAAAAGACAGAGCGCTTCAGCTGATGCCTGGGGTACTATAGTAACAGACTAGGAGGTGGGTGGGAAGGGTGTCCCTGCAAGTTCAGATACTTCTTATTGCCCTGAGTAAAATACTCTGGGATAGCAGAGCAGGCATATACTACTTCCCCGGTAAAGGTCTCTGGAGAAGAGATTTATTTTTTTCTATGGCACTGTTTACTATGTACTTATACCTAAAACATACTTGTAATTTCTTAAGGGAAAATGTCTTCACAGGAGAAAATTCATCGCCACTGCCTTTCAAAGTGTTCATGAGCGACTAAGGTATTTGTGAAATACACGCCTTATACATTCATACTGGAGCTCCCAGTTTGCATAGGAACAGAAATTCCTAACTTCATTAAAGACTGTCTTATTTCTTGAAGACAGAAAAAAGGTATATAAAGAGACAGGCTTCTTCTTTTATATATGTGTATACATATATATATATATACACACACACACACACATATATATATATATATCTTAAATGCAAAGGAGGTAGGTTACCCTGTTTTATGCTTTTTCAATTAGCTTTTTTTTTTAACTGCCTTAATGCTTGTTTCTATGTTATAATTTAATCATTGTTAATTTAAGACTTACAGACTCACGGATGGATATCTTTAATTAGGGACGTATTTTTGTTGCTTCAGTATTTAGTGGTGTTTTTTTTCTTCACAAAAAATATTTTGATATTAGTGAAACAAACTAAGGGTTATTTAAGTTATTTCCTCTGTAGAATTATAGCAAGTCATTTTAACTTCTGGTTAGCTATCTAAAAGGAGAATAGCTGTGCTGAGGACAATTCTTAGAACACTGGAGAGTCTCAGCAAATAATTGAAAGAAACAAAGATTGAATAAATCAGAGAATGAACCAATAGGTGAACTAAGGAAGAGTTGTCCATATTTCAAAGAAATTAGCCAAATGCTTTTTGCTCATATAAGTAACAGTTCTGTTTGCACTTTGTAAAACCTCCCCCAACAACAACACAGACAGACAGACCCCAATGTGTTCATAAAAATGTTTGGTTAGGTAAGTGGGCACATAAAAATTTTAGCAGCCTCGTCGCAGGAGATTAAAAGTTAGGAAAGGGAAAGGATACTCCTTCAAGTACTTTCATTTTGTTCAGTGAGTGCTCATTAACAGAATGAATAATGAATACTTGATTCAGGCTGTTACCCTCTTCTATCTGAGCTCTCCTGGCTACCCCAAAGGATTTTTAGAAATGGTATAAAATAGAGATTTTTATTTTTAATAAGGCATACCTTTAATTACCTTTCCTTGCATAAGTTACATTAAATATCATATTTATACAACAATATTCAGGATCCTGAATATTGAATATTGGAATCAAAGATTCCATTTTTATTTCTCTACATTCCATCTCTTTTGAAGTTAGCTGGAAGTTCTCACTTTTCTCCCTCCCTCTGTTTTTCAATAAACTAGAATATTTCTTCATGAGTCTGTGGGATTAAACAATTACAGCATTCCATCCAAATCTGGAATTCACATTGTGCTATGAATTTATAATTCTTTAGTGATTAGAAAAAAGTACTATACATAGCATTAATGGATTTATAATGGGTAATATGCATTGTTACCTGAATAAAAGGTTATTAATATCTAGAGATTAGTAAGATTTCTGTTAAAGTTTATGCTCTCAACCCTGAGCAGCTTTGCCTTTTTCTTTCACTGTTGGTAAAATGAGACTATCTTCAAATATACTCTTTAGAGTCAAGGACAACAGATACATAACAGCAGATCAGGAGAGAAGCTGCCCCTGGAGTGGTCACATGAACAAGAAGAATCAAAGAAGCCTTTAGTGTTATACTTTATAAGTCTCTACTATATTCAGAAAAGGATACACGTGCGGGCTGAGAGTTGAAAATACACCAAATTAAACAAAAATTATAACTATTTGTTTTATTTCAAAAGGTTTTGTCTGTTCACAATCAAATGATTAGTGCATATGAACATAAAATTTAAAAAGAAAAAAGGAGACCAGAAGAAAAGATGTTGACATTTGCAGGTTGGCCCAAGTAAGTTCCAAGTGCCAGTGGCCCATGCCTCCCTGCATTGTTTGGGATTAGAACTGTCCAAATACCATGAGTAACATGAAAGTTCTCTGAAGGGTAAGTCAGCGCCCTGATTTAACACTTTCTGATAATTCAACTGGAAACACAACTGAGAAGGTTTGCTGTGGCAGTTTCTTGGAGATGGGAGTGATGTGCAGAGTCACTCCACTTGGAACTCCATCAGTTTATTCCTAAATGCTGGCAGACTGAATCCAATATTTGCCTAGTCATTGCTGTTGCCTTTTCATGCTTAAGAAATAAAGCCTAGTCCTTAAATATCCACCATCACCACCTTTAACATCACTATATTGCTTCCTCTTCTTCAATGCTTCCTACCCCATACTCTGCAGAATATGTGTGTATTCTAAATAAGATGTTTGTAAATGATAAGTGCTATGTTATGCTTTTCCCTGAAATACAGTCTAGCACTTTTGAGTTTATAACTTTCAAAGATTCCATTGTTATTTCTTTACATTCCATCTCTTTTAAAGTTAGCTTTTGGGTGAGTTTTTATCCTATAGGCTTTGGTGATAAACAGAAAAGCAAATCATATTTTTATAGCACTTATTATTCAACATATTCCTATTGGAGGGGTTCAAAATGCCCTCAACATTTCCTTCTTTATGTCAAAATGCTTTCATGTACTACCATTGGCTTATTTTCCACTATTGTATACTATTGAAATACTTAAATAGTTTTACTAAAATAATTTCTCCAAACAAAAATAATAAAATTAAAAAATACAAAGTCCTTTTTTCCACTGATTTTCCTTGGCTTCACTTAATTTAGTGCTTAAATTGGGGGATCCAGTAAATTTTACTAGGGCTGTGAATTCATTGCGTGGCCAAAGGAATATTGTGTTTTAACCCAAAACTATGTAAAACCAAATGTAGATAAGCAATTGAAGGAATTATTAATTAGTTTTAAGAAAGTACAGAATTGCGATCATGCGTTAGCATGGTTTAGAACTAATTTTATGCTACTTTTTAGTTTTTTCTTGGGTTTTTAAAAGTATACCTCAGTTATTCTTTCTGTATCCTTGAGCACAAAACACCAAAAAGATAGGAAAGAAGTTTTATTATTATAAGTTTCAAGAGAGTGGTATCTGGGATGATGATTAAAAGCTAATTTTAAATATGTAGAGCATAGTCTTGTTGACTAGCTGAGAAACATTAATTCCTGATTCAATAATAATAATCCACTCTATAGATAAACTTTTTTATCAAATAGCAGAAAACTTCCCACAAGTCATTTTTCTACTTTTGTATGATATAGTAAAAAGTTTTGGAAAATGTCCTATTAGCAATAAAATAAACACACACACACACACATAATAAAGTCAAAATGTCCTTTCTTTTTACTGCAGACTTTTAGGTCTTTGCCTCCTTAAAGTTTGTGAGAATATTAGAATCTAATTATGCTGCCCAGCTTAAAATTTGTTCTCAATTTGTAGTTGAAATAATTAGAAGTCTCTATTTTAAATCATGTAGGTTCTGTACAGATAGTTTTATAACACTTCTAAGAACTCTCAAATAAGAGGAACAATATAGATTATATCATTTTCTTGACAATTTGTCATGGTAAAAACACTTTACTATGTCTATTGTTTTTGGTTTTCTGTAGACATGGCTACAGAAAGAATGATTAGAATGTACTTAAAAAAATAAGATTCTAATTCAAGAAAAAATCAAAACTAACCATGGAGGAAAAGGCAATAAAGTAAAATTCTAAATCTTGCCAAACTTGATTACAATTTGGTCCCTTTTCCATTCATGAACTGTTAATTTACAGTTGGTTTTCTGAAAACCAACTCTACTGCCTCATACATCTGTTCTTTATTTTCAGGGTCTTCAAACTCTTCCCTACAGAGTCTGGGGCCTGTTAGGTTTCACATTGGCTATAGAATCTTTGGTAAGTCAAACAGTGATTCAGCAGCTTTGAGAATCTGTGTTTCCTCATATGTAAAAATGCAAGAGTGAGGGGAAAACTAAATTATACCTGATACGTCTCTATCCTCTAAAATTTCGTCATACTGCTATTTCAATTCAGGCTCCTCTTAAAGCAGAATCCCGTCCTTGTTGATCTTTCTGCTTCCAATCTGAATCGTGGCATTGGAGATTTGTTCTAGGATTGTAAACCACTTTTTAACTTTCAGAAATCTTTTTCGTTAACCTAATTTGTCGTTCAGAGTTAAAACTGTCACTTGACGTTTCCAGCTATTCCTGCCCGTTTCCAAACTTCTGTAAGACGAGTATGAAAGCTGGAATATCTTTATACTTCTTGGCAGAGTACCACCCAGGTAACTTGGCTTCTTGGCCATAGGTCTCTTAGTCACAGCCACAGGTAATCCATTTCCTTCTTGGCTGTTAGGGAAGGGTTTAATTAGTGAATCCAATGAATTCCACTCCCTACTCCCTGCCTTCATGGGTTAGTTCTCTGCTCCCACAGGCTTCCTGCCAGGCTGCCCTGAGCGATCAAATTACCTTTATAGCCACAGCACAAAGTTTATCTACCATCTGCCCTACAGTTGTCTATTTCTTCCTCAAAAGTTCTGTTCCATTTGACTTCGTCTTTTTCTTCCTAAGAAAACAGAATACATCTCCCACTTGCTTATGATGAATCTGTGATTTTGTTATAATTTTAAATGAAATAAGACAACTTTATCTTCTTGTTTCCAGTAACACATCACTGCCAATTTCACATAATTTGATGAGATCTAACTTCAAAAGCAAACGAAATAAGACACACACACACACACACACACACTAAAAAAGTGAGCCTCTTTTCATCTAAAAAGTCATGTGCACATACTACATGTTTTTAAAAAATACAAAGTAGAATGATTCAGACAAGTTAGGCATTTAGGATTTTTATAAATAGGGCAACAATTCTTTATTTCACTTTGGTCATAGACTTTCACTTAAAATACTTTCTTCTAAATTGTCTTGGATTAGAGTGCGAAAAAATAGCACAGAATAGTACAATCTATAATATGTTAAGGTACGTTTGGCAAAAAGAATGACTCATCTTCCTGAATTCTGTGTGCATTCATGAAAGAGTTCAGTTGGGCGGCCAGGTGACCAGTAGGAGTGGGTTATTTACCTGGGAGGACCTGGAAAGCTTTTGACATTGTGTCAACAGGATTGTTGTTAAGCAGCAAGTTGGCAAATATGGGAAGGTTGTCATTAAACAATGTTGGGATTCAGAACTGTTGACGTTTATTTGCTTTTCAACTCTTCAGCAGCTCATGGAGAGATCCTAGCTATCTTTTTAAAAAAAATGTATGCATCATTGCACTCCTTCTCTCTCTTCTTAAAACTCTTGACAATGGCAAAACATGGTGAAATAATCTTTAAGGTAAGGTTTTTTTACATGGGCTTCTATAAATGGGCTTTGGACGAATTCATGAACATTACATATAGTATATGCACACGTGCAATCTCCTGTTTGAGAAGAATATGTTAGCAATCTTTTATCAGGATTTCAGGGGGATCTGTGAAATAATACCATTTACAAACTACTACTTCAGGCTCCAAATTGAACTGCTTTAATGACATGGGTGAAACAGGGAACGGAGAGGATGCTGGTGGGATGCATATTCCTCTCATACATAATTTTTGGAAGCATGGCCAGCTAGGTAGTCATTGAGAGTAAGAGACTGAGAACCCTGGTCACTCCCACAATGGTAAGACCAGTGTTGGAAGCAATTTCCTGGATATATAGAAAATTAATGCAGCCCCTGGAAGCAAGAGCATCAGGATAGCCTCCTGTTGTTCATTTAGACAAGAGTTTATAGCGTTTTATACTCTTTGAAAAAACGACAGCAAGTATGGCTTTTAGGAACCTCTCTTACCAATTGGAATCAGGTGGATATGGACCAGAACCTACCTGCATTTGGCCCTGGCCCCTGCCACAGTCCTGAGACTCTCATCAGAGTGCCTAAATGACCCTCTATTGCTCAATAGGGGAAAATTGATTCAGCATTCATTCTGCTCTGTCGCCCAAATCTGGATACTTTCCCCAAATCCCGTCAAGGTAGCCAACTTAGGACATGACCATCTAATATTTAAGATTCTATTACCTTATTTTAGGTAAATCCAATCTGTGGATATCAGACATAATTGTTTTTCTCAAACAGGGTTGCTATCTTTGTTTCTTCTCCACTCTGCCCAGTGCATTCACATTTATCCACCAAGTGAAAATAACACAGAAGCTTTGCTCTAGCTAGCTCTCTCAGGTAGGCCTCTTAGAACTTTTTTGTTTTTTTTCCTGTTGGCTGAGGGTCTCATTTGGCTTCATGATCTTCTAGGTTGGAGACAAGTTGCTTAGAACTCATAGTCTTAGCTGGGCACAGTGCCTCATGACTGTAATCCCTATACTTTGGGAGGCCAAGACAGGAGGATCAGTTGAAGCCAGTAGTTTGAGACCAACCTGAGTAACCGAGTTAGATCCCTATCTCTACAGAGAATTTAAAAATTAGCAGGGCATGGGGTGTGCCTATAATCCCAGCTACCTGAGAGGCTGAACCAGGAGGATTGCTTGAGCCCAGGAATTCAAGGTCACAGTGAGTGTTTATAGTGAATTATGATTGTACCATAGCACTCTAGCCTGGGCAATAGGGTGAGATTTTTCGTCTAAAAAAATGAAATAAAAAAATCATGGTCTTCTTTAATTTATGCCTCATTTGCCTGATCCCACCAAAGAAATCTGCCTGCTGGGGCCTTATCACTTCACTCAGCACAGTTTATAAGCCAGTGACTACTGGGCCATTCCCCTCCCCCGTGTACCTTGGCACCTTCCTTGGCACATGACCCTGCCTTATTTTTGTTCTAATTTTTGAGATGGGGGGATCAAACTTAGACTTCCCTTGAAGTTCTAGATAACATTCTAAAAATAGGTTCTTTTGCATACAACAATCCTTCCAGTTAACTCCACACATGCACACAAACTTCATTTCCACAGAATGTGCGATTTTACTCATCAAAAAGGCAAGTTATCAGAATTAACTGGCAACCTGTCTGCTTTAGCAGTGCTGAATCTGTGTTCATATGTTAAATATATCTAAACCTACTGATGGTATCATATGTTTTTCAACCCTAAAAATTATCCTTTAGCATTAAAAGAAAAACGCTGTTGTTGAAACACAAGTGCCTTGAGTATAAAATCACGAAAAGTCATTTGCATATAATTGTAACAGGGTGTGGTGAAATTGAGTTATATGGTCTCTGATTTTGTGGATTTTTGGTACAAATCTCCATCAGAAAAGTTGAACAAATTTTTAAGTTTTGCTTTGTAAATATATTAGTTTCCTGCTGCCACTCTACTTGATCGCTGGCTTAACACTACACAAATTTATTTTCTTATAGTTCTTGAGGTCAGAAGTCCAAAATGACTTCCTCTGAGCTGGAAATCAAGGCTTCCAAAGGGCTGAGTTTCTCTGAAAGCCATAAGAGCAAAGTACATTTACTGTACATTTTCAGGCTTTTAGAGGCTGCCTACATTTCTTGGTGCTGGGTCGCTTGCTGCCTCTTTAACCAGAGCACCTTCTTCTAGTTTCTGTCTCTCTCACGCTGACCTGTTCATTCTCTCTTTAAGGACCATTGTTATTGCACTGGGCCCACCTGGATAACCCAGGCTCCTCTTCCCACCCCCAGTCACACCTCCTGCAAAGCCCCTTTAGCCACTTGATGTATTCAAAGGTTCTGGGGATTAGGAAGTGGACATCTTTGGAGGCCTCTTCTTAAGCTTACCACAGTAAGTGAATGAGTGTCTACAGTACAATGCTTACTCTAAAAAAGACATTTACTCTTGAAAATTTGATTAGGAATCAAAGTATTTACTTTTCTTTAGAAAAATTAACCTGAGCCTGTCAGCACTCTTAAAAGTTAATTCATACAAGAAACTTCCCAGTTCGACTCCACAAATGTTTTTGGAACAAGCCTAGACTAGAGCATTGAGAAAAATACAACAACTCTTTGAGCAAAAGAAGTTGTCAAGGTGATTCCTTTCTAGTCCGTGGTTTCCTCCACAGATGGTGCAAATAAATCAGCACGAGAATGGAGAACTGGCACGCATGTTCAGTATTCTCCCAACTGTGCGGGAAGCTGACAAACCATAAAAGCTGCATTCTGTCTTCATTCCCAGTAAAGGAGTTACACAGCTAGTTTGCCCTGCAGTTCCGACTTTTCCAAATTTTGTAACTTTACGCCACCAGACATAGAAAACAACCCAGGCCGTGCCCAGTTCTCCAGGCAGCTGCTGAGCCTGCCTTGGCTGTTTGTCTCAATGCTTCCTTCCTGCTGATGATGAGTGACGCGCGGACGGCAGAGCAGGTGTGTGGCGTCTGTCCTTGGCATGTTGAAGCATGACTTGGAGGAGGAAATTAGAATTTTACTTATTTCTTAGAGGAGAGGAGAATAGAATCAAAGGGATGACAGGTTCCCATAAGGAAACGCTCGCACACCTGTTTGTTGTTATTGACTTGTGGTTTGTTTGTTTGTGGTTTTTTGCCTTTTTTTTTTCTTTTTGCATTTGGTACTCCAGGCATTTTCAGAAAACAAACCCCAGAATAAAACCATCAACATGAGAATGCCTTTGTGCCCCTTAAAATTATTCTCAAAAGCTAACTAGCACTTTCTGTTTAGGTGCAGCTGAATGTTTCTCCCTTTTTTCTAAACACAGAACTAATTTTCAGTACCTTTCTGAGCAATGAATTATTATTTTAAAACCATATTGGTATAAAATAATCTGGAAGATAAAATCAACTATTTTTAAATACTAACATTTTGGTTCATAATCTTTGAAAACAAAATTTAAAGTATGTTGAGAGGAGTATAGATATAAATTGTGTTTATGTGTAATAAATATGTAGCCTATCATAAAATAGCATTATTAAATAAAAGAGCTACTTACCTGATATTTTTATCCACTCCGGGGCTAGGTACAGTGGTACACTAGTAAATTTGTAACAAATGGCTCTTCATGAGAAGATTTGTAATGTTTGCTGGTTTCCATAGTGTTGAAAGATTCTCCCACCAAGGTCAGCATTAAGCAACCACCATGAAGTCATGGAGGTGGAGATGGGAAGCGGTGTGCAAAACTCACTCTTGAGCTGGTCCAAGCTGCCTTCAACACAGCAATGTCTATGTAAGTATCACTGAATAACATAATGTACAGGATTCATAAAGGTGACAAAAGATATATTCAGAATGATCGAACATTGACACAGAAAGGAGAACTATAAAATTTTGCTCTACCATAAAGCATAATAATATGTCCTAGGGTTGTCACCAAGAACATAATCTCACATGTCAGGTTGTGTGGATTCATTTTTTTCTAGATGCTGGTAATCCTGTTCTCTGTGTTCTATCCTGGTTGGACTGGGAATCTGTCTCTTGCTTCAAAGGCTTTAGTAAGAATCACAAGAAGGTCTGAAGTCTTATTTGTGCATTGAACACCAAGTATATGGGCTTCCCCAGTGCTCTGTGGAGAGTACTTAAGTTCCGCCCAGTATCAGCTGAAAATACCAGATGTCTGTTTGTGTGGAGATTTCTGGAGACTGCAGCTCTTCACTCTCTGACCTGAGTTGTGTATGTGTGTGTGTGTGCATGTGTGTTCTACTTGACTGCATTCTCTGTATGTTCTGTTGTACACTGGCAAAATGTTTATACTAGTGTACGTGTTCCCTGTCAGCTTTCCACCCCAGCCTCAGTACTGCCTTTAGCCCTGGGAGAGAGAAACCCCTGCCTTGGGCTCCTACATTAGAGATTTGACTCTACCCATCTTCTGGCTGTGTCCTTTTCCACTAAATCTGTGTACCATAACCCCTCCCTTCTAAGACCACTGTCTGGGTTCCAGTGCCTCCAGAATTCCCTGCCCAAAAGTTTCTGAGCCTGTCGGCTCTGCCTTGGCCCCTCTTCCTTATCCATTCTCCAAAGGGTAGTGTCTACTTGGGGTAGATGGTACCATCTCCCAAGGTTTGGATTAAGCATGGCTTGTGTATGGGGCCTTGTCTTTGTGGGGTGGGTGTTGTGGCTAGAACTGTACATGAAGGTTACTGTGGATCACACAGTGTTCCTTCTTATACTGGACATGTGGAGCCCAAGCAAGAAGAAAAGGGATCCAGCAAAACCAGAGGCCTGGGATCAGGCACTGGGTCTCCACTCCCTGCCCCCACCTTTCAGCATGGACCTCTGCTGACCGTGAGCATCCCAGTCCAGAGTATGGAATGCAATGTATTTCATATAGGAGCTTATAGGCTTAATTTAAACTTCTCAATAATATTTAAAAATACAATCTATCACACTCCATTTATATCTTGCTCCAGACTCTGCAAATATTAGGGCAGCCCCCCCCAAACTACAGGTTAAAATAATTTTGTTTTTCTATTTTTTCCTTCAAGTTATACATGATCTAGGTAGGTAAGCAGGAGAAGTTCCAGGGAAAGAGGTTGGAAATAAGCTCATCAAAGAGAGGAACGCTACTGCCCCAGTGTCATTGCCAGCAGGAATGTGGTCAGTCTAGTCCTAGGAACTGCTAAGAGGACATGCACGGAGGCCCGATCAGCCACAGGACTGGTCAGTAGCAGTAGTCTGACTCATAGATGGGAGGCAAACTGCAGCCTTGAGAAAATTGGCCGCCCTCCTGGTCCTTAAGTTCTGCCTTCTGACTGAACCCAAATTTTACCTCACAAATCCTTTTAGGGGTGCAATAGAGCAAGCAAGATGTGTTCTTTGGTACTTAAAAAAATACTGCTATTGAATCAGAAGGCTGCAGGTTCCCCACCCTGGGACAGAAACCTACTTGCTCCTCTGCACTCCTACGCTGTCTCTGCATACCCACCAGTGTCCTCCCTGTGAGCTCAGGAGACCTGACGACCGTCCTTGGGGAGACGTCACGGCTCCTCCGAGTTCCAGACCATCCTGTAATTGCTGTGTCAGCTTAGTCTTGTCTCCTCTCTTGTGGTCAATGTGTGATTTTCTGACGTGATCCAATGAGTAGTTTAAACCCCATTAGGTGGGAAGAGCATTTTTCCTGCTTGGACTCTGGGCTAAACACAAACCTTCTCATTGTACGGCACTATAGTCTTTTCTGTGCCACGTTGCTAACCTTTTTGTCTCAACTGCACAGCTGTAGTGGCTCCGGGACATTACAACATCATGTAGGCCACATATATGAACAGACCATTCCCTGAGTATTTTTTCTTTTTTTAGCAAAATCTATATTAATGTGGGGGCTTAAGTTATGATAAACTCTAGATTGGTGTCTAGATTTTATGTACTAAACAAAATGGTACTATGAAGACCATGGTTCCAAGTCCCAATTAGTACATATGTCATAACAATGCTCAAGTTTTGATGGCAATTCTTCTTGAAAGGAGGATTGTAGTATCTCTTAATTAGCAAGAATACTAAAATATTTTTGTGGACTTAATTGGGAAAAATAAGTAAGATTTTCAATTAGCCAGGATATGGGGAGCATTGAAGTTTGCAGAAGAAGTGTAACAAGCTCCCTGTCTTTGCATGGATGTCAAAGGATGTTACCCACTGGGGAGAGAAAAGTCTAAAATACTGAGAATGAGACTAGAAAATACAGACAATAAATTGCCTGGACCAGCACGTGGTATTGACTGTCTGAGGGCTACAGGCAACTGAGCCAAAGAGGAAATCTATGAAGGGAAGTTAGGGAAAGCTTCCTAGAAAAACAACCCTTAAGCTGAGCCCTAAAAAGGTGTGCAGTGAAGGAGAAGCTTTCCAGAGACGGGAACGTGACAACTGCCAATATTCATTTTATGTATCAACTTGACTGGGCCACAAGGCGCCAAAATACCTCCTTGGACCTTATTCTGGGTGTCTCAGTGAGGGTGTTTTTAGATGAGATTAACATTTTTGCTGGTACAGTGACTAAAGCAGTGGGCTTCATCCAGTCGGTAAGGCCTGAATACAACCAAAAGCCTGACTCACCCCCTAAGTGAGAGAAGATTCTTTTTCCCTGATGGCCTTTGAACTGGAACATCATGTTTTTTCCTGCTTTCAGGCTCAAACTGAAACATCAGTTCTTTCTGGGTCTTGAACTTGATGGCCTAGGGACTAGACCTATACCATCAACCCTCCTACTTTTCACACCTTCTTAGGACTTGGGCTGGAACTGAACTATTGGCTCTCCTGGCTCTCTAGCTTGCCAACTCATCCGGTAAATCTTAGGGCACCCTGTAAATCCTAACTCCATAATTGTGAGAGCTAATTCCTTATAACGAATCTCTGTGTATATACATGTGACAACATTCCATCAGGAGAACCCTGATGTATTGTATTCCTCTGGAGAACCCTGACTACAGGATGTTTGCAGGACAATGCCATGTTTGGCTTGACAAAATTAGAAAGATTGTATTATGGGAAAATTCAAGGTTAAGTTGATTTGGTCAAGTATGACGGGGCAAAGGAGAGTTGAAAAGCACGAGACTTGTGATGTAATCAAGAGACTCTGCTCCTAATGTAATCACTGTCTCACTTGTCACTTCTGTCATTTTCTGTTGAGCAGGAATTTGACTGAGGTTTCTGTCTGAATACTGTACCCCCCCAACTCCTTACCAATTATTTAGACGAAGTGCACGAGATTAAAACTTTTACAAATCACTAGGGTGTCTAGTTAAAATGCAGAAATGGTTTAGGAGACCCAGGATGGAGGCTGAATGCTGCATCCAGAAACTATGCATGTGCTGCTGTCTCAGGACCATGATTTGTATAAGGAACATCCCTTGTTTGGTGAATGCTCCTTGAATCACATAGCTACTGCAAAAATACCATTAAAACTCATCCTCTGAAGGAGTAAGCCCTGACCTAGAAAAAGAGAATACATTTTGGAATTTTTTAAATTGTATAAAGCATATCAGAAATATTGTTCTGGAAATGAGTTATCAAACATTTGCTGAAAACAAGAGAAAATCAATATTCATCCAGAATATGTCATCCAAGGAGAGAGTATTGTAAGTTTGTCAGAGAAAATTTAAACACTTTTTGCTAATATTAAAAGATGACATTTTAAAATGTGAACTCTGAGAAGCAGTTGTCATAATTATTTACAAAATGATGATATTAGTTGTAATTGCTCTGGGTAAAAACTTGATATGAAGAGGTAGAGATGTTTAGCTAATTCAACCAGAACCTTTCAATTAGGTTTTCTCAGGGGAGTGAGGGAGCACAGTGGTGGCAACTCCAAGGAATCCAAGTGGGAAGCCTTCTGAATGCAGGAATTGGGGTTTTCATATTAAGATACTGGCTGGAAAAGAATAAAGTGAAGATCTGACTTGAGAATGCCTGAATTACACTGTATTTTAATCTCCGAATGGCACTCAAGTTGCCAGGACTATTCTTCCTCCTGAGTTTTATGACTTTTCTGTCATCTTATTCAACTAAGGAGTCTTGTTCTTCTGAGGCTCAGCACACCATTTCTAAGAATATTTGGTCCAGGTGGGTCTCAGTCTTCTAAATCTCACCCCTTACTGGGCTCTACATATAAAACACTTAGCAAATATCATATCAGATCATTGTATTACTCGTTTCCCTTTTTCACTACACTCTACTATATTCAGAGCCAGTTGAAGACAATTATAGGTCATGTATTCATTTTCATTCATTCATTTATTATCAGTCATTATTTATTGAGTGACCTGGCTGCTGGGATATAGTGGTAACAAGGCGTAGTTCATGACCTGTTTGAGCGTTATGTGTGAGCACTGGGGAATGGATGAGGCCTGGGCAAAGACATGGAGGAGGGGTCAGCACTTCGATCAGTATAAGAACAGGACTAAGAGTCATCACAAGAGGGTCATGGAATCTTGGCCAAGGAGATGTAGGCAGATAAAAAGTGCAACAGCGTCTTACTCTGTTGCCCAGACAGGAGTGCAGTGGTACGATCACAACTCACTTCACCCTCCAACTCCCATGCTCAAGCGAACCTCCTACCTCAGCCTCCCAAAAAATTATAATTGCAGGCATGTGCCACCACATTCTACTACATTTTTTTTAATTTTAAATTTTTATAGAGATAGTGTCTCACCATGTTGCTCAGGGTGATCTCAAACTCCTGGCCTCAATCTGTCCTCCTGCCTTGGCCTCCCAAAGTGCTAAGAGAACAGGTGTGAACCACCACACCTGGCCTAAACAGTTCTAATAATATTTACTTTATAATCATACTTACACTGTACATGTATTTTATGCACATCTCTGCACACTTCATAAAACAAAGAAATACACAGACATGGTAGGTGTTGTTTTGAACATGATGAGAGCTGTGGGTTCATGTGCTGGCTGGAGAAGAGGCAGTCCCAACACCAACCTGGTAACTGTCACTCCTTAGTGAATCGCTAAGTGTAGGTTCAATTGATGTAATCAATTCAAACGTTAAGTTGCCAACCATTTCAACTCCAAGTGGCCAAATAGCTGAAAGTTTTACTTGAATGGTCTAAAATTTTTTACTTGAATTGTCTAAAAAATGCTTTCATTCTTTATAGTGTATCTTTAGGACACACATTTAGCTTAACCCAGAAACACCTTCTTATCTATTTTTATTAGCTGAGAAGGTAGGGTTCAATAACCTCTCACTGGCTCTACCAATACACTAGAAGGCAAAATTTGAAAAAGTTCAAGTAGAAAAGAATTAAACATTCTGTTTTTTTCACAATAACTTCAGAAAAAAGGTTTAGAAGAAATGAAGAATGAGAACAAGAACTCCTGTTTTTACTCCGTGTAGGTATTAATATCTGTGTATTATGACACAGAGTTTAGATTCTGGTAATTGATCTTTTCAGTCAAGAAGGATGGATAATACACTGAAAATGTTACATTTGGTAAGAAAAACATTTTCAGGAAAGGTTTGAGCTCATTTAGAATGTAACAGAGCGTATAAGCATTTAGGATTTTCAGTAAAGAAGAAAGGATATTGTACTATACTAGTTAATGCTCTTCGTTTGTGAAACCAAACACTGAACTTAAAGAAAAGTAGAATTTAGTGGAAAATGGTGAAGCAGCTACCAATACTTAAGAAATGGGACTACAAGCAGACCTCCAGGGAGACAGAAGCAGGGCAGTAGAAGGGATATCTGAGTTTAAAAAAAAAAAAAAAAAGGGAAAATCTCTTTGGGAGTCAAATCCAATCACGTTCTGTCCTTGGGTCAAATTCCTGGGACTTGTGACCGTTCAGTATTGGCAAGTGGGCGTGGGCATGAGGAGGAAGGGCCAACTTAAGCCTTTGCACTTCAGCCAGTATTTTGACAGTCCTCCCCTCAAAATGGTTTATGATGTGATAGGCAGATCCCCAGAAAATTAGAGAAACAAGTGGAAGGGATACTAGACTAGCAGAAAAACAACACATGTTCACCACAGGTGTTTTTACTCTTTCAAAGCAGGAGAAAAGGGTTTCTTGCTCAGTTGATCTATCAGACTTATTGCTGACTTCTTTCTGTATGCCTACATCAAGGGTTCAAATACTATTTTTGATTAAAGGCCAGAATGCACTTCGGTATCCAAACACTGACAACAATTTCAGAAGTCTTAGCTGTTGGCTGTAAGTCAGTGCAGTTTTACCATGACCTGGAAAAGCAGCTCATTTTAATTAGATACTGCCTGCTTTGATGATCATTTTACTTCTTAGAATGATCACATTAACATCATTTAAAAACATGCCCTTTATGTTACATGACTGGTGGCCAAAATTAACATCAAACATCAAGAAAAAGAACTTAGTGTTCTTTTTTATATTAGGAAATGTATGTTTTTTTGTTGTTGAATTTATTCAGTTTTCACTTTACT
This sequence comes from Arctocebus calabarensis, assembly GCA_963573935.1. Classification (NCBI taxonomy): domain Eukaryota; kingdom Metazoa; phylum Chordata; class Mammalia; order Primates; family Lorisidae; genus Arctocebus; species Arctocebus calabarensis. The sequence goes on from CAUYON010149286.1 coordinate 32,401, forward strand.
TCACTAATGCGCAATGAGTATTTTAATCATAACCTGGGTTTGCCTTACCTTATCTTCTCCCTACTCGGTGATGTGGAGAAGGAGCAAAAAAGATGTCAAACGTTAAATATAATTAATGTTAAAAACTGATCTGATGAATCAGGGTGTTATTTCTGAAGAGAATGACTCAACAAAGGCTTGGCGTTCACAATTACTAAAAATTAGTCATTCTGTGAGATCTCTTTGCTGATACTAATAGCTGAAACACCTTTGAGGGAAGCCCTTTTGAAAGGGCTGCAGTGTGACTTCAGAGAAGCATGCCTTTCCACACACTAGAATAGTCATCAATTCATCCAAGAAGATGTGAGCAAAGTTTTCTTAGAATTTAATCATCACTGAAAGTACATTTATGAACAAACTTTTTTTCTGACCAAACTTTAGGTTCTGGGTATGTGAACTTTGCTCTGTACTTTACTTTCCAATAAAGTTGCTTAAGACTAAAGACCGACCCTCTGTAAATCTCAGTTTTCCAGTTGCAATTTTAATGCCTACCTCTTAGGGCTACATTGAGTATTAAACAAAGTAAAGCATATAAAAAATACTTGGCAAAGTACATACTGGACACATACCAGGAGTTTAATAAATATTAGTCAATATAATTATTATGAAATGCTGTTGCAATAAGCTAAAGATTCCACTAATTTTCCCTGTGTATTTGGGAAGTCTCTTTAAATTTTATCACACCAGCGGATTTTATCTGCTTCCTAGCGAATGTTGCAACACGTCTTCCCTGAGACCATCCAGTTCCTTTTCCAAGTCATCTTTAGTGAGCAATCAGCTGGATCCTTCCCTCTCAGCTCTCCGTGAGGCTATGAACTGGCACATCCCCCTCATGGCCAGGCCTCAGGGTGCCAAGAAGATAGACCAATTCCCTTGACATTTCTCCCTGTTCCTTAAGGGCATCTGCTTTCCTTTTCTGCCTCATCACCTTTAGCAAAATCTTCTTTTGTTCTCACAATTGCCAACAAATACTGTTCTCACAGTTTGCCAGGAGATGTGCCGGCATGCCCAGCGAAGACGGATTCCGCAGAAAGGACTGGGAGTCCTTGAAAATGAAATTCATGCTTATCTGGACAGAGGAATCCTAGGAAAGATGGTCTGTGTGAGCAATAATAAATGTATTGAGAGAATCATGAATTCTTGGCATAGAACACATCTCATCTAAGAGAAGGCATCAAGATATTCCTGTGGACCTTTAGTCCACATTATTTGAACCATGTCATTTTTTATGGTATTTTTTTCTTTAGGATCTTAGAAATATATGGGGGTTTGCAGGGGAACACTCAAGTCTGAAAGAAACTATTCTCAAATTGGCAAATGGCTTTGCTAGATGTGTCAGTTGTCATGACTTAAGTTCCACTTTCACTCAACAGAGCCTAAAGGGACATGGGGGAATGTTGGATGGGCTGATTGATTTTTAAGTATAAGGGACTGTTGTTTTATTGAGAAAGAAATAAGCAAAACAGGCCGACTGTTTGAAATATTTTTAAGTATTTGTTGATTTCCTATACCTTATTGGATACATTTGAATATTCTTCCATTGAAATCTTGACAGGAAAAAAACCCTAAGTGTTAGATTTTAGTTTTATCTTCCGTTTTACAGATAAGTAGACTAAGATTAAGAAAGCATGTGTCCTTTGTCCAAGGTCACAGGCCACACAGTGGCAAGGGCGGGAATTGAATAAAATTCTTTTTATCTCTCAATTCACTGTCCTTACTGCCTGTGTCATGGCATAACACCGCCTGTCCATGAAAGCTAATTTCTCTTTAATATTAGGTCCCATAGGTGGTTCTACTAATCTTTTTTTGCGAAGTTTGGCTTAATTTTATTTTTTCTTCACCGCTTGCCACAGCTCAGCATTCTCATAATATGTGTGACTTAGCTTCGGACTGCTCTTCTCCAGATGGAGCAAGTGGACAACCTCAAGCTCAAGGCAGCATTTGAACATTAAAGTCTCAGCTCCTTAAGAGTCCAGAAAAACCTCCCCAGTGCAGTGGCCTCCTGGCAGCGCTCCAGGCTCAGCCCGCCTCAGGACCTGCTTGCTCCATCCTGCCGGTTCTCAATGGAGAACTCGTTGTTTTGGACCCTGTTCTTGTATTCTGCTCAGTGGACTTGAAAATTGGAGATTTCCTTGCTTCCTGGTCCTTCCTGTGCCTGGGAAACAGACTTGGAATTCTTCTTTTCTTCTCTTCATTCAGCAAACGGACAACCCCACCAGTTCCTTGTTTCAGCTCTTGGAACTCAGCCTTGGCCAGCAGTTAGGCCCCTTGAGAAAAGATGTTTAACTTCCTTTGCCTAATTCTTTCCAGTAGATTGAAGAAAGGAAAAGAGAAAAGCTTCTGAAGGTACACCATAAAGTAATGAAATTTACTTAAAAAAATAAAGACTTAACCTCTGCATTACTATCATTTGAGAAAATTGACACAAACTAATCCAGGACATAATTAAAAGAAAATATTCTCTCCTACTGAAGCATTCGTAGTTGCTTGAATAGAATGAATCCTCACTAGTCACAGTTTTGAATCCTTGTATAGACCCCAAGGCCATGTGGCCTCTGTTTCATACAGTCCACTTTTATTTTGCTAAGGCAGAAATTGTGCATGTGGAAAATACTACAAGCTGTTTACCAAAATCCCTGCCCTTCTTCTTCCTGAGCACACAACTAGATTCTATGTCCCAGCCTCCCTTGCGATTCAGTGTGGCTGGTGCCAGAGTTCTTGCACTAGGGTACATTTGCATACCCTCTACCTTCCAGCTTCCTGAGATGGGGCTGATCACAACCACTTTGAAAGGATAGTAGAGGTTTTGTCATCTTAGGACACTGAATGACTACATACAGCTGAGCTGCTACTGACCTGGAGCAAACCAAAAAGAGAAATCAACATATTTTTTCCTGAGATACTGAATTTGGAGGTCTATTTGTTATAATATCATAGCCTGTCCCAACTGAGACAGTACACATGTAGTGTGTAGACAAGTCCCTTAGCTAATTAGAAGCTTAGCAGAAGCTGAGCGCCTGCCTTTGAAATGCCTTGCTATCTCCCATTCATCTTAGTGTCAGCAATAACTTATTTTTTAGTACTATCTTCTCTGTGAGAGTCACTCTCATATCCTAGTTCAAATTGGACTCCTCCAACCCCCTACTTCCTATTCTCCCATATTTTTCATATTAATTTTATTTATTGCCAATTAATATGAGGGTACAAATTTTTAGCTGACATTGCTCTTATTTCCAAGGTAAAGTTCTAGTTGTGGTTGAGCCCTTTACCTAGGGGGCGTGCTGAACACTGTCTCATTGTGCACACTAGGTGAAATCCCGCCAATCTCCCTCCCCCCCCTTGTTCCTGTCCCCTCCTCCGCAGCAATAACTCTTTTCAAAAGGTAAATCTTTTGAATATGGCTGGAAAGTGATAACATAGAGTAAACTAAATCCTAAACGTTGGTAGCAAAAGTAAAATGGAATTGAGTTTGTCTAAGAAGGCAATGGTTCTTAGCTAAAAGGTGGTGGTTTTCTATAATTAACAGCAAAATGCCAGATTTGTATCAGTGAAATCAATAATTCCACCATATGCTTTACATATAGAAAGAACAAAAGACTTACTATTTGAATTGTTTTAGTAAATGCTTCAACCAGGATTTTAAATATAAGTTTATAAATAACTATGCTCTTGAATTTATATAATTACATATTCGAATTAATACTTCACCACATTTCAGGTAGAAAGTTACATGGTATATATTGGAAAGTTTGTTGATTCACACACATTCACCCACACATCAACAAAGCAACCACCTTATGATACATTCCTTATAAATATAATTTAAATTTAGCTTCATCATAATTTAGCTTTTCTAAGACTGTGATATGCACATGTTTTTGTATCTTAAATTGGAAAACTTCAGAATATATAGAAAAGGGAAAAATAAATAAATGAGACTCATTTATGACTACTTAATTTATGCAGTAAGCTAGAGAAATGGTCCCTTAAAAATATCAGGTCTTAATCCTTGTAAACTATGAATATTACCTTATACTTGGTGTCCCAAAAATTTTATAGAGGTGGCTAACATGTAAAGAATACTTTGTTAAAGTTTGTAATGAATATTTTGTATATAAAGGCAAATTTCACTATAATTTCCTACTTTCCCTATGTATGGCAACTTTAGGGACAACTTTTGGGACACCCTATATTAAAAAAGGTCTTTGTAGCTGTGATTAAGCTAAGGATTTTGAAATAAGGAGACATTCTGGATTGTTAGCATGCCCCCTAAATTCAGCTACACATATCCTTATAAGAGGGAAGCACAGGGAGATTTGACAAGAAGAGGAGGGGCAGATCAGAGAGGCAGATTGGGAGTGATGCAGCCACAAGCCAAGGAATGCTGGTAGTCCCAGAAGCTGGAAAAGGCAAGGACCAGATTCTCCCCTAGAGCCTCCAGAGGGAGTGGGGCCTGACCAGCTCCTTGTTTTAGGCCTAGTAAAACTGATTTTGGATGTCTGTCTTCTAGAATTGTGAGAGGATAAATCTGTGTTGTTTTGAGCCACTGAGTTTGCCATAATTTGTTACAGCAGCCATAAGAAACTAGTTCAATTGAATTCAATTTTCCAATGGCCAAGTTTAATTTTGCTACATTTGTATCTATAACAATTTATCCCTAACCTTTGAAGACCTAGATTTTTCTTTTTTTCCCTTGGTTCAGAAAAAGCAGGTGTACCTCCCATTGTATTATAGGTTATTGGAGGTCTTTAGGAACTCAAGAAAAGGTACATTTCTCTTCTTCAGATGACTTTGAATCATTCAAAAATAAGATAGTAAGATGGGTGGAGAAAAAATTAATAATTTTGCATACTGATAAAATTGAATTTGGAAGATGGGCTTATTAACACTGAGCTTCAAATTTGAGGAAACTTACCTACCCTATTTCCAACATTGACAGCATAGTCCTCTGACACTTAAAGTGTGAAATAGCAGAGCAGTATGCATGCTTTCTGTAGACATATAGATCTCAAGAGAATAGGGAGCTACAAGGACTCAATAAAATTAAACAGTTTCTCTTCCCTTGAGGGCAGAGATGTCAGGACTGCTCTGAGAGTAGAAATCCCTCTACTGGAAGAAAATATTAAGAGTGGAGATAAAACATTTCCTATGTCTCCATCCCCATATGAACCAAGAGCAATAGTTATCTGTGGGCAGAAGCAGTGACAGCCTCACCTTTAAGAGCTGAGTGGAAGACAACTTAAAAGATAGACAGTAAAATCATAGCTGTTCTCTATTCCAACACAAACTTTGACTTTGGATGGTGTCCAGGGTCCAAAATGAATCTACTGAAGCCTAATTAAGTCCTGATTATCTCCTAATTCACACATGAACATTTCCTTAAATATTCCATCTCTCCCCTTTTAATCTGTTAAGAGGGACTTCTGCTTTATACAGTCTTGTAACAGAAAAAACTGTCTTTATAAATCTATTTGTTAGTGGCACCTTGAAATGTGAAGCCCTTTCTCCTTTAAACAGGTACTAATAGGTTGTCTACTTTTATTTTCAAAATTACTCTTATTGAAAATCAAAAGAACATTATATTTAGTGTTAAAAGCCTGTACCCTCAACATGCATTCTCAATAATCCAGCTAATTCACATTTGTCTTGGTAGATTCATTCATTCTCTCTTTCGTAAGGTTATTTTAGCACTCTGTGTTATTTGTAATGAAAGTTTCTTTTGTTTCCACACTGGGCCAGAATGGATTGAGTAATAAAAAACATTAACAAATACCTTGAGCTCACTTAGCAACTTTCACCTCAAATCCTCAACCTTCCAATGGCTCAGTGACAAAGGGTATTCCCATTTTTCAGAGGGAAAAGGGAGAGCATAAAGAAGTCAGAGCACATCTGCATCTAGAAAGCAGACCCTTTTCCTCCCAAGGGAACATATTGTGTGAAGTGTCTCTCCTGGTTATTCTGCACACCACGGCTGAGTACAGCTTGGGCTGCATTGAGGGAAGCATTAGTTGGATACCTGTGGCTGGGCCCAACTAAATTATCACATAGACACTGAAGTGCCTACTGTGTGCTGTGCAGGAAACAGCGCACTTCTCCTCTGAATCCTTACAAGTTCCTAAAACCTTGAGGTCTGAATAAAGGTGAGGGATAAGGCATTGCCTTCCCCTCTCCTTGCAATTTGCTCAGATAAAGGGTCACTATAAGACTCAGAAAATAAGAGCATGACGTATTCTTTTTTGTGTTTTTACTCCTTTTTAAGTTTCAGAATATAAGGTAGTAGACCTGTCTTGTTTACTTGCTTGGTTTTTATGGAGATTGAGTCAAAGTTATATATGTAAGTGTGCCCTTTACCCAGGTAGTGTGCACTGTGCCCAATAGGTCATTTTCAAGCTCATTCGGGTCTCCAGGTCCAAAACCAAGGAATGCTGATTATTTCTAAGGAGTTACCAATTCTCAGTTCTCCTTACAATGCTTTCTTAACTTCCCAGTGGGATTTCCTAAAACAGAGACCTTCTCTTCCTGGCAATATCAAAAATTAAGAGGTTTCTTAATATCTTCAAGAGCAATTGCTATGAACTAAAGGAATTGTCAGCAACAATACCAATCAGCCAAACACATTGATTTGATGATGTACAACATTTGATGAAGCATAAAATCTTAATATACTAAACCTCAAACAGTGCTAAAAGTTCTCTGAACTTCATATTTTAACATATTGGATTTCTTAAAAGGAAACAATCTTTACTGAGTTTCCATTAAAAAAATCCTTTCATAATATTGAGCAGGAAACTTGCCACAAATCATTTAAAGTTATTCATGCATTCTTTGAAAATTTATGTCAGTGGACAAGTTAAGAACTCACTGATGATCTAATAACATATTATATTATTTGATTGAACTTTATTTCTTTATCTTTAATGGTGGCATACTTTACAGATGCAACTTTTCATAATGGCTTCCAAGGGATGGTTATTTTGTTTTCCTAATTTAAAATTTGTAATTTATTGCACTGGTTAAAAGAACATACTTGAGTTCCAAACCCCATAATGGCCTACAAAGTCAGGAACTGATTGCCTACATCCCAGGAAATAACAGACCTACATCCTCACTTGCTAATTTGTTCTAGAGTGCATCTTCTTATACAATATTCATTAAATCAATAGTATTTTGGAAGAAACTTCCGTGTGTCCAGTTAGGGAGCAAGAAATATAATTGGGAAATTAGGAAATGAATTCAAGACAATGGAAAAGGAACAGAGAAAACAGACCTCAGACTCTGTAAGTGCTAAAGGACTTCACTAGAAGGTAAAGAAAGATCTTTCTCATTGGAGGAGTGTCTTATCTGGGAAGGCATTGTAGAGGAAGTGAATCTTGAAGACATAGTGAAATGCAGATTTCCTGAGAAGGGTTGTAAGTAGAGAGACTTTTAAAGCCTGAGAGTGTAACATCTGTAAGAAATGGTAACTCAAACAAGTAACAGACAGAGATTAAAAAAAAATATATCATTGGTTTCCCAGAATCCTCTTCTTGTGTGTGGAACAAATAAAATAGATACTTGAATTTCTTTGAAAAGATTTCAACCTCATTAATTAAAAAAAAAAATGTCATGAATGCATGGGCATTGTAGAACATTTGGCTATATAGAAAACATGAAAAAGAAATAAAAAAAAACCTAGAGATGACTAATTCAAATTTTTCTTTTACTTCCTGATATTTTTCCTCTGTATAAGTATGTACACATATATTTACATGATTTGAATCACACCAAATAAAGATTACACATTTTTAGTAATTAAATTTTTCAAAAATTATGTCTTTCCACTGATCAAGCCTGTTTCTCCAAGATCATATCATAACCACTGATATGGGGGGGGTAGTATCATAACCACTTTTTTCCCAATCTGTAAAATTTCTGTCAATGATTATGTGTCCTGCCTAGTTCACATGCTCCTTTCCCACTAGGATAGGGCGCAGTAAGCAGGAAAAAAGCCATCTTCCTCTTGGCTGTATAGAGCCATGTAACTGGCCACATGGATAAGTGGACAAAGGAAATGCACCTTCATTGTTCATCCATATGAGTTATTTAGTGGTTACAAAGTACAAGTTAGGTATGGTGCTAGCCTATAGTAAAGGGAACAAGACAGACACAAGTTATCCATGAATGAACTCACAATACAAAGGGACACAGACATTGGAGTAGGAAATCCTACAACAGTGTGGTAAGTACTATGACAGAGAAAATCAGGATGTTAATGATAATCTATAATCAACGAGCAGTGACTAAACAAAGCTGAGGAGTGACTAGGAGTTAGCTGTAGGCCAAGGAGGCAAAGCATGAGTTTCAGGAAGAGCGACTAGCATGAAGCTTCTCAGAACACGACACCACACCACCACCACAAAGACCAAATATGGTTAGATCATGCAGGACAATGAGATTTGCAGGGGTAAAGTGACCAGGAGGTCAGGATCAGAGCAGGAAGGACCTTGTAAGCAACCTGAAGAAGACTGGGGTTTTAAGAACAAGGAGTACTCTTTAAAAGTTAAAGTGGAAAGTGACTTTCAGATTATAATTTCAATAAAAATCCTATCAAAGGTAGTTAATTCTTGCTTTAATTAATTAGTTGATTCATCAAATGCCATTATGATAGCAAATACTTCACCCACTAAAAATTATTGATTTTTCAAGACAACCTTTAAAATAGTCACAATTAGTTTTCCAATTATGTAGATGGAAAATGGAACTCACTGAGGATAAGTACTAACACTTTGCACCAAATCAGTTAACCTGCAGAAGGTAGAGAATTCTTTTTTTTTTTTTTTTTGAGACAGGGCCTCAAGCTGTCACCCTGGATAGAGTGCTCTGGCATCACAGCTCATAGCAACCTCTAATTCTTGGGCTCAAGCAAGTCTGATGCCTCCGCCTCCCAAGTAGCTGGGACTACAGGCGCCCACCACAACGCCTGGCCATTTTTTGGTTGCAGCCATCATTGTTGTTTGGCAGGCCCAGGCTGGATTCAAACCCGCCAATCAGGTGTATGTGGCTAGTGCCTTAGCCCGGTGAGCCATAGGCACTGAGCTAGAAGGTAGAGAATTCAAAGGAAGATCTGTTTCACTACAGAACCCATGTCCTTTCCAGTGGACCAGGCTGCCTTCCAATTATGTTCAGAACTTGCTGTTGGGTAGAATACCAAAATTTATTTGAAATTTACTTTTTTTTTTATTTCAAAATACTAGTTAAGGGGGTATGAGTATTTTGTTACAAAGATATCTTTGTATAATGCTTAAGTCAGGGCTTTCTCCAGAATAGTGTTCATTGCACCCAATGGGTATGTTTTCATCTCATACTCACCCTCCTGCCTTCTCCCCTTCTTGGTTTTTCATGTCTTTTGTATCTCCCATCTATTTATTCCCACTTATTAGTGAGAATATATGGTGTTTGTTTTTCCATTCCTGAGATACTTCACTTCGGATAATGGTGTCCAGTTCCCTCCATGTTGCAACAAATGACATCATTTCATTCCTTTTTATGGCTGCATAGTGCTCCTTAGTGTGTGTGTCTGTGCACACATGCACTGTCCAGAAAGTATCCAGCCACTATTAATATCATTTTCATATTACATGGCTGGATACTTTCCAGAAAGCCTTCAGGTATGTATGTATGTATTATATAGTATCACATTTTCTTTATCCACTTATGAATTGAAGGGCACTTAGGTTGATACCACATCTTTGCAATTGTGAATTATACTGTAATAAACATTTGTATTTAAAATGGTGTTGTGAAAATTGAAAAGCTACCCAAGAAAGAAAAAGGATCCCTATCTCTCAACATATAAAAAGATTAAGTCAAGATGAATTATAGAATTAAATGTAAGCCATGAAACCATAAAAATTCTACAAGAAAATGTAGGAAAACTCTTTTAGACATCAGCCAAGGCAAAGAATTTATGACTAAGAACCAAAGGCAAATACAGCAACAACAAAAATAAACAAATGGGACTTAATTAAATTTAAAAGCTTCTGTACAACAAAGGAAATAAATAACCAACAGAGTGAATAGACCCACTACAGAATGGGAGAAAATATTCCCTAACTACACATCTGAAAAAAAGACTGATATCCAGAATCTATAAGTAACTCAAATAAATCAGCAAGGAAAAAAAAACCCCATGAAAAAGTGGCCAAGAGACATGAACAGAAGTTTTCAAAAGAAGATGAACAAATGGCCAATAAATACAGGGCCATCATAAAGGTCAGGTGCAATTTTAAATTGCACAGTATTTTAAGTGGGACACAAACTTTGTGGCCACTGTGAACATGAAAGAATGCTCAGCACCACTACTCGGGGAAATGCTAAAACTACAATGAGATATCACCTTCCCTCTATCAGAATGGCCATTATTAAGTCAAAAAACAATAGATGCTGGAGTGGATACAGAGAAAAATGATTCCTTATACCGTTGGAGGGATGGCAAATTAGTATAACTTTTATGGAAAACAGTATGGTGACTCCTTAAAGAAATAAAGGTAGACCCACCATTCAGTCCACCAATCCCCCTGGTGGGTGTCAGCAGCCCCCCCAAAAATGAAATTTAATTAGAACTGAAGAAGCTTCTTTTTTTTTTTTTTTGCAGTTTTTGGCCGGGGCTGGGTTTGAATCTGCCACCTCTGGCATGTGGGGCCAGCGCTCTACTCCTTTGAGCCACAAATGCTGCCTGAACTGAAAGAGCTATTTAAAAAAGTGTGAAAAGATATGGTAAAGGTAGCAGGTGAACTGGGCAAGGATGAAAGAACTGAGTAAAACAAATTCATTTTAGCAACATGCTCTATTTAGGCCTACTAGAGTAGGTTCTTAAACTCAAGAATTTATCAGGCAACTAATATGATCAGTCCTTTCAGAATAGGCAAGTTTTCCTACACCAAGCAGAGTTTAATTACTTTGGCAACTCCAACTAGTCCCCCTGTCTTAGATTGTTTGAGTTTCTGGGCTCATCTTAAAAGAGGGAAATAAAAGTGTTCAACTCTCAGTAAATGATTGCTGTGACCTTTTTATAGTAGTATATGATTTATATGAGATCTTAAAGGATAAGTAGTCAATAATTAAGTTTTAGTAAGGCAGCAAAGGCAGTTAGGCAATGTAGGAGAGCTTCACCAAAAGCTTTGGTGTGTATTTTTCATCACCTATTGAATCTACTCTAGTTCAACTATACACTTATTGTTTGAAATGCTTCATTCCTCCATCTGCCTGTAAGCCAAGAATAGGTACTCGAACAGCGTTTAGTGAAATCGAAATAATACCATTCAATTTCTTTTGTTCACAGTGATAAAGTGTATAACATACATTTATAAATTCAGGAATAACCAGAAACAAAGAGGTTTCAGTATAAAAATGGTTCCTAGAGAACATGTAATCCAGCCCCCTATTTAGGGGAATTAGAGATTGAAAATCAAATTGTCTTAGAGACCCGTTCAACATCTGATTCTCTGGACAGTTGTTTTCCTCAGATACATTGTAGTTGACTATGCCACCAATGGTTGGTAAACCAATCCAATTTTTAAAAACAAAAATCTCATCTATGTTATTTTTTTATTAGACTAAGCTGAAAATCTCTAATGCTTAGAAGTATAGCTAGTGGATTAAAAAGAACAAAATGTAGTGTATTATATATTTTCTCTTTTGCAGATAACAAATCATTTTTTGCCAGTTTCATTTTTGGAGTTTTTTTTTACCATCTCTGTCTTTGTAATTGGCAGCAGCAACAAATGCTCCAGTGAGGGAAGTAAGAATTGTTGAGGAAGCCTTTGATACAAATGTATTAGCTCCATGGAAAAGCAGATCCAGTTATTTCAGCTCACCTGGTTTGACTGCAGTGTTACTTCACAGCGAGGAAGTGGAGCATTTAACATCGCGCTCACCTTCTAAGTGACCCTTTCATACCACACCCCTGCTGGGAGACAAAAACAAACAGAGTCGAGAATTCCCAAGGGTTGAGGGCCAGGTACTCCTCTCAGACCTACTCCCACCTGATACTGCTTGACTCAGGTGGGACTCTGGGAGTCTTTAAGAAAACTAAAATCTCTTTCTTTTCTTCTTTGTTTTCTCCATTCCTTTTGCTTAAAAATAACCGTCATGTAATCCCACATATTTTATGTACTCTTATAATAACTCCCACTTACTTTCTGCAGGTAATTACTTGAAAGAAAAACAAGTGACAGTCAAGGATCTCATAGCTTTTTATAATTCCCTTGGGAGAGCCCCTCCTCTCCATTCCTACCACTCTGCCCAAGCCCAGAACATGTGGGCTATGAGGGCCTGTATTCCCTGGGATTCAGCTATTCTGGAAGGCCAGAGGTTGAAACCTGGCCCTGGCCCTCGGTAAGCGCCATGTCTCCCAGGAGCAGAACTGCTGGGTGGAGGGGCCGAGTTCTGCTCAGCTCTCCCTGCTCCCACTCCTCACCCTCTATTACCTTGGCAGTTGCACTTTCAGGGATTCTGAGCCTGGGATGTGGAGGCGTGGGCTGGGTGGGGGTGCAGAGCAGTACCCTTCCTGTCTAAACTTACCCATCAGGTGAGGCGCTTCCAAACTTACCTCCCAATGTTCTCTCAGTTCACTCCTTTCCTCTCTCCTTATAACCTCTTCACTAAAAGTGAAAACCCTTTCCCCCATCCCCAGAAGTCTTGGGTGAAGGAGTGCTGAGGCCCCTCCTTGCTTAGACCACAGGCTTAGGACTTGATTATTAGCAAGTTCTTCTACGGGGTTCTGAGTGTGAGAGCTAATGACACCACTCCTCCCTCATGCCGGACACCATGTAATCCAGGCGAGTGGATGGGGAAACTGTGAATACTTGAACTCAACCTCCCACCTCTGTGCTCCTCAGCTGCCTAAATCCCTCCTCCAGTGGGGAAGAGAGTGCCCTCTATGTCCTGCACAGTCTAAGGGGTTGAGGGTAAGAGGAGAGAATTCTTTCATTATGATTATTGTTATTTTAAGTTTATGTTTAATATGTGGGCACAAGTAATTAGATCACATTGTTTGCATTTCTAAGGTAAAGTGCAAGTTGTAGTTGAGCCCCTCATCCAGGGAGTGTGCTGTCTACCCTTATGTTGTGCATATTAGGTGAGAGCTTACCAACCCTTCTTCCTCCTCTCCCACACTTGAATATACTTGTGTTTTTCTCTCATGTGGGTGTGTAGTTGGTTTTCTATTAATATTGAGTACATTAGATACTTGCTCTTTTATTCTTGTGATATTCTACTAAGAAGAATGTGCTTCAACTCCATCCAGATAAAAACAAAAGACGCAAACTCTCCATCTTTTTTTTTTGGCTGAGTAGTATTCCGTGGCATACATCTACCACAGTTTATTAGTCCATTCATGGATTCATGGGTACTTGGGATGCTTCCATGTCTACAGAATGTGAACTGAGCTGCAATAAACATTCTAGTGCAAATTTCCTTCTGGGTAGCTATCTAGTAATAGGACGGTGGGATCAATGGAAGGTCTACTATTAGCTCTTTGCGGATTCTCCAAACTTCTTTCCAAAGAGGCTATACTAGTTTGCTATCCCACCAGCAGGGTAAAAGTGTTCCCTTCTTTCCACATCCATGCCAGCATCTGCCGATTTCGCTGCTAGCAGATTTTCTGTGACGTGGGCTATTCTCATTGGGTTAGGTGATATCTCAGGGTGGTTTTGATCTGCATTTCTCTGATGATTAGGGATGATGAGCATTTTTTCAAGTGTTGGTTGGCCATTCATCTGTCTTCTTCAAAGAAGTTTTTGTCCAAGTCTCTTGCCCACATATAAATGGGATTTTTTGCTGTTTTCTTCTTGTTTAATCTGAGTTCTCTATAGATTCTGGTTATCTTCCTATGCCGGGTTCATAGCATGCAAATATTTTCTCCCATTCTGAAGGTTGTTTGTTTGCTTTAGTTGTGGTACCCTTAGATTTGCAGAAGCTTTTTTAGCTTGATCATGAAGGGGAGAGAATTCTTGAGTAAGCTAAATGCAGGGTGGCGATTCAGATGGAGCCCGCTGGCCAACCCCCATCCTCTGAGTGTGTTTGGAAATAAACTGTCTAATCCCCTTAAAAACAAATAACCCAAAAAGAGTTGTTGATCTGGGAATAATCAAACAACTTAAAAATAAAATGTCTTACATTCACAAGGAAGCATGTGACTGAGAATCTGAAGGCAGCTCCCAATCATGGGGATTTCTTTTTTTAATTGTCCCATAAAGGAGACAAGACGTGAAGTATGATGCCTTATATTCCGGTGTGTGAGTGGGGCCTCCTGGCAGAGGCTAAAGCCCCTAGCTCTCCCTGCAGAAGAGAAGATGGCAGACTTGGGCTCACTATCCTTGTGCTGGGAACGGGGCACTCCAGTCCTTAAGAGAGTCCTGAGCTCTCAGCCGTTAAATAGGAAGATTTTGTAGTTCCAGATTGAATATAGCTGTCATGGCAAACCCACCCCTTTTGTCTCTGGTTTTCCAGAATTCCCAATTGAATTATATTTTTTCTAATTTTTCTGAATGTGTTCAATGAGTGACTTTCTGGAGGTTTCTGCAGCCTTCAGGTATCTCCATTTTTTTTTTGAAAGATGGAATTCTCCTTGTTTATTCTAAAATTTTAATAAAAAATCTCACACACAGCCTACCCAACCAGGAGACCTTGTCATCCATCACAATGGTTGCGTTCACCACTGCACCCCGTCATGCCCTAGGGACTGATAAATCTGGCCTGAGACCCTGGGAACTTAACCACATGCATCTGAACTCCTTCCTGCTCCACTACCTTCTAGCCATATCTAGCTTCAGTTTTCTCATTCATATAATGGGCATCAGAATACTTATCTCATGGGGGTTTTATAAAAATCAAATGAATTAACAAACATAAAGTGCTTAGACTAGTGCTGGGCACATGACAGTTACTCAAAAATTTTAAACAGAGTTAGTTGAACTAAACGACTATGAACAGTGAGACACAGAAGAATGAATGAAAGCAACCTTAAAATTTTGGACATAGAAATATTCTTCAAGGCACCAGGAGTGAATAACTTCAAGAGCTGTCACCTGTTCTGTGCAAATGGTGAACCTCGGGTTTTGCCCCTCGACGACCCTGGTATGTGTTGGCTTTCTCTCTGTGGTTTCCAGAATCAGGTTTTGTTATTATTTTGAGTTTTGTGATTTTTTTTTTTTTTTGCTTCTTTCTCCTCCAGTAATACTGAATGTGTTTACTGTTGTAGTTTGTATGGATTTCTCCTAGCACCAGTTAGCAGAATACCATTTATCCTAGGACACAAGTTTTTTTTTTTTTTCTCCCCACAGCCTTCTCCCAGACTGAAGACTTCTGAGTGGTTAGATGTGCAGCATATTAACATATGAACCCAAGTGGTTACATCCCTCCAGATTTGATGGAAAACTTACTTAAATTATTGTCATTGCTATTGTTGCTGCTAGTGCTAACCTGTATGGAAGTTGCCAATCCTTCTGTACTTTTTTTAAGGATGGAAAACCAAACCTACCCATCATTATTGAGCATGTATTGTATTCAAGGCATTGAATAGGTGTAAGATTATAAAAGAGATATTCTTCAAAGAGAAACTGAGTTAAGGGAAGCATAAACATTCGTGCTTTTTAAAATATTTTCTCCAAAGAGATTTTTAAGCGATCGTTGCTCAGAAAATGAATGTTTCATCAGATGAATTAAAGCCCATCAATTTAATCTGGAGTCTCTTTCTTTAAAATTATGAGAATGCTCAAATTTTGCCATAAACGAAAGATTTGTTCACATGAGGGTAGAACCTCTGTTGTGAAATACTGGGTGTTGGAGGGACCCCTTACTTTTCTTCAGGATTTCAACCTATAAATGTTTATAGCCAAAAAGTCTGGGTCAAAGGACCCATTCCTGAGTGGAGTTTTCCGAGCTCTTACAATAGTAACATCCACCATTTTTTCTGCCTCCCATGGGAAAACTTCTGCCAAGAGTCCTGTTTGCTGCCTGCCTGTTGCCAACCTTTTCTAGCTGGTTGTCACTTGGCCAAGTTAAAACAAAGCCAGCTAACGCTCACAGGTGCCAAACATTTTCAAAATGTTCCATATGTATTAAATTGTTTACTCTGTCCAGCAACCTTCTAAGGTGGGTTGTACTATTGTCAATTGGAAACTGATGCAGCCAGACATTGAGGAATTTCCCTTATTCCTCAGGGAAACACAGCTGGAAGAGCTTCTGGTCTCTCACCCCTTCTTGCTACACTTCTCCCAAGCAGTGAGTGACCTCGCTGAGGTACTAGATTCACCTGTGGGACAACTTTTCTCTTATTCTGATTGTCTCATCCAACTCAATAAACTTTCAAAATTTTAGGAGAATAGAGAAAGGCTCACCCTAATCAACCAACAGGATTTAATGACTAACTTTCCAAAAGCGAGTCATTAAGTGACATTGCCTCTGAGAGGGAAGCAGCAATGACTGGTCCTGGGCAAAACTGTGACCTGGGTGAAATTCTATCCGTAAGGAAGTGGGCCCAGGATCCCGCAGTTCAGGGAAAGTACATGAGGCGCTGCTTGGGAAAGAAAGTGAGAGAGTGAGGGAAAGGGCTCTCTCTCTCTCTCTGCTTGAAAAGTTAAAAGTAGTTATTATTGCTTTTGAGAGGGGCTGAGAATAGGATAAGATTAGTGCAAAAAAATGGGAAACTGACACAGTTAAAGTCTCCCTGATTTCTAGGACAGGGTAGGGAATTAAGAGAACAGGTCGTCTGCATATAATAAAGGATATTTTAAGTGTTTAAGAATGAGGCTCCTTAAAGTTCGATTTGAAAGCACTTACATTGCTTCAATGTAGGTGATAGTAAAGCACCCCCCCAACTCCTCCCCTGCACTGGGACACGGCCACCCATCTGTTATGATAGGAAGAGTGGAAATCCAGGAAGGGGCAGAGGCAGGAAGGTAGGGGCGCGGAGGCAAAGAAGCTCCTGGGAGCTTTTCCCACATGGAAATTGTGCAGAAATCACAGGAGTGCCTCTGGATGTACCCAGGCCTTAAAACTAGGGGAGTTTGCACAGGCGTCATCGACATTTCAAGGAGCAGGGCGACCCTAGCTGTCACGAAGATGAAACAGCTCCTAGTGCAGGTTCACTCCCTCCCCCTAAGAACCCAGAATTTTCCTGAGCCATTTACTTAGTCCACTCAAAATTCAGCTTTACAACTTTCTTAGCTGAATAGGGAATTGATTCATTGTCCATTTTTGATATTTCACATCCCCTTCGCTCTTTATCATAGTTGCTTTTTTTCTTGGTTGCTGAAAGAGAGAGACAGAAATCTGTCACTAAGGTTGATTCCTCAGAATCTTTCCTTTCTTCTGGAAATGACCTGGGGCTCTTTGCACACAAACACCGAAACCAAATAGTCATATTATCACAGTGTTCCTAACCCTAGAGCCCTAGAGACACTTAGCATGGGTGTGGGTTTGCATAACAGAAAAACTAGTATTGACCTGGTACAAATGCTAATTAAATGTTAAAAAAATTCAGGGATAATGCTACAAAGAAACCAAGGTCAGAGTGTGTATGTGTGTGTGTATGTGTGTTTCTCTGAATCATCTAAATGTATTTGACAGTGGACAGAAAATTCAGGAAAAAAACAGAAAGAAAAAAGTTTGCATGAATGGATAGGGAAAATGGCTCCCTCTTCCAGGAATGCTGGTGACTCACCATGTGACAATGCATAAGTCACCTCGTCTCCGTGTTTTATCCTCCACCTTTGAGTTGGGATTGGACACTTGAGAATGTCACCACTGAAAGAAATAGCTCCAAGGTACGTGAGATTCATGGGCTAAAGTACGTGCATCCTTGGAAGAAAAGATTTGTGTTTAGAGGGAGACTTTAAGTGAGACAGAGCCTTTCAAGACTTCCTTGGAGTCTCTAAAAAAGTAAAAGCAAAATCATATTTAATGACAAAACTAAAAAGGGAAACTCAGGTTCTGTGGATACAGAGAGAACAGAATGGGGAGAAGAGGTGAAGAAAAGAGGTAAACTGCAATATTCATCCAGGAAAGTATATGAACTTTCTATACCTTCGGTTTTGTTTTCTCAAGAGAACTGCTAAACCACATTCCAGCTTCTGCTGCTGAAATTCACTTCTAATTCACATCTTCAGACACCTGTGCGGTTGGAACAGTTCGGCATTCAAAGGACACAGACTCACAGATAAAACATCCCCTTGTCCCTCTTTTTATCCTCGGCAGATGTTCTTTAAACAGAACATGTAAAAGTTAGAAAAAAAGAATCTAACCAGCTTTGCCCTTTTGAATAATTTTCATTGTAGGAAATAGAAGTTTCTGACGTTGGTATACTCTGATTCAATTAAACAAATACTTTCTGCTTGCTCACCATCAAAATGAGGAAGCTGCTTACCCACAAATTCTCTAAAGGAAGACTCAGAAAAAAAGGAATTTCAGATAATCCTTTCCCAGGTCACACCTAAAATTAGGTCTCTGTTAAGAGGGAAGTTAGTTGTATTTACAATATAAATAGTCAGTCTCCTCTGAATGAGGAAAAGAAAAAATATACATAAAAATAAAATATGAATGTACATTTTAGAATATGTGGAAGGAATCATTAATGAAAGAATGAGCCAGAAGTTCAACTACATTAAAGAGATATTAGAATATAAATATAGAATAGTATTTTCCAAACTGTATCTGAGGGTCTGAGAATTTCTATTAGATATCTCCACTCCTCACAAAGTAAATATATAAAAAGTGTTCCTTAGTTAAGTAATTCTGAGAAGAGCTGAGTTAAAGTTACTGCCTTTTGCAAAAGTTGCAAGCATTTAATAAACTAACATATATTATGAATTTCCAGGAGAGGGATATGTAACTAGTAAATAGCAATTTTCAATCACAAAACTATTTTGGCAGTACAAAATAATATCTCACGTTTTAAGGAAAGCAGGCTGTAAAATGATCCAAATTGTCCTTCAAACTGTCTAGTTTTTCTAGGTTGGTAGGTTGGTTATATCACATCAATAACTAAACATCTTGACACCGTACTTGCTACACACTAGCTCTTCATATTTACTTCTAGTCATGTGATGATTTAATCTGTATGCTGAGCCATCTGTACTTCTTACCAAGGGAATATGCACACTCCTGTCTGTGCTCTGACGTGTCAGTAGTGGGCAGTGGAACTGAGGAAAAAGATCCGAGTGTAGTTTTAGAGAGGAGGGCAGTCACAGAGTGTTGAAAGTAGTAGCGTTAAATCACAGCTGGATACAAAGTTAGAAAATGTCCTTCTGTGTTTAAAGGGACACTTGGCATTTGAGAACAGTCATAAATTTTTTCCCCCTCTCAAGGTGTTTACATTTAGAAAAATATTCTTTGTTTTTATAAAGAAAAAAAATCTTAATTATTTTTCAGTTGCCCTGTTTCCCTTTACCATTTCTCAGTGTGGAGCCCTGTTTTTCTCCAGTGCTGTGTGTCAGCTGCACTGAGTTCTTGGGTTGTCCATCCCATATCTTTTCTGGTGGAAGGAGGACTTCAGCCAAGAGAATCATGTAATTTGATACTGTCTACTTGTCACGTCTTTGCTATAATGACAGTCTGTCCCAGTCTGGTTAAGCTATATTGAAATTCACCCCGTAAAAGCAAAGCTCTATGTCAGCAATAGATGATTTCAGAAGAAAGTCATTTGAAGTGACATGAAGAATTTAGTTTAATAGCTGTAATTATTGTCAGTGATAGGAATAATGGGGAAAGCTGTTGATATGTCAAGCAACAGATATTGAGAGATCAGGAGTCAATCATCGTAAGTAATTATTCCTTTAAAAAAAACAAAAGAAGGTAAGAAGATAATAAGTGAAGCACAAGAGAGGAAAGGTAGATGTTTTCCCTGAATTACGATTATCTGGAATACGAGGGAAACAGGACAGTTGTATCTTGTGGCAGGAGGACTGCAGGTGAAATTGGCTCTTTCATAATTGTAGTCATATATTCCGGGATTGAAAATCAAGGAGAGAGTTTATTCCCATCCTGTGGACCTTTTTCCTTCTGTTGACTCTTGTCTTCCTTGACGACCGTGCGCATGGGCATGGGTGGGGGATAGGGACTGCATAATGCGGCCTGTCGGTCATGCTGAACACACCCCACGGCGATCACAAGTCTGATTCAAGGCAGGATAAAAAGAGTTCATCGCACAATGTGGTGTTTAGGGAGGTGAGCTGGAAGCATTAACCGTATAACCCTGGCAGAAACTGTTTTGTGAATGTGTCACTGATATCTCAAGTACATGAAAAACCAGCTTTACTGTCCCTTGATACAAGATTAATTTTTTTTTTTTTGTATTTCTAGAGCATTTACCATTGTAAGGTAGACAAATATTATTCCTGTTTTTTAGCTGTAGAAACTGGAATGCTAAAAGGTTAAGCAACGTTCACAATGTCACAGAGTGAGTCATTTTCTGAATCAGGAAATAAATTGATGGCTGTGATTCCCTTTTCCCTGATTCTGACAGCCAGCGAGTGTTGTTTAACACTATTTACAGAAGCGTTTTGCCTATTGCCTTGTAAAAGGCACTGAACAGGTTTTCTGAGACTTAAATTTTCTGACATGGGATGTGACATATCTTAAGGATCAGAATTCAGTCAATAACATGAATTCCAGCAACCAGGTTTATTGAGCATTGACTATGTAGAGAAGCCAAAAGTTTTTGGTTCTAATTTAAAATTTACCCATGGTTTGAAAACGGGCACATAATTTCTCTTTGCCTTCATTAAAATAGGGATAATTATTCATACTATACATTTCGTAAGAAGGTTATGTGATTATTTGGTAGGCTTTGAGTTGAATGGATGGACTTATTGAATACAACTTTTTAAAGTCATCAGAACTCTTCCTCTTGTAATAGAACTTTGATAAGTTTCTTATGAAAAAACTTTGATTTATTAATTTTTCTTTATTTAGAATTATTATGAGGGCATAAATTTTGTACACATCATGAGGGTGTAAATCATGCTCCCTCGGTGAGGAGCTCTTTTACAATTGGAACTTTACCTGGAAGTGTGAACAATGTAATATAAAAATTTGAAAAAAACTTTTAAAATATCTAATTCTAATATATGTACTTGTACTTGTCAAAATAATTCAGAAAGATGTGCCATCTTACCGTCCTAAACACTTTTAAATGTATTGTCACTTCACCAAAGTGAAAACCCCTAGACTTCTTTTCCCAGTGGGGAATCAAGCCTAACCAAGTAATCTGACTCTATCCCCAGAAGTTTCCTGGTTGTTGTTCATTAATTTTGCTGCCCTCTGTACTGTTCACCTCCACGTCTAGTTATACTCCTTTTAAAGTTATGGCTAAAACATAGAAATCTCAAAATGGATTCATTAGTACAAATGAACTTTTCTCTTTATAAGCTGCTGCTTTTAAAGGAACTTTATTAAACGATAAGGAAAAATATCAAGGACACACATATAGGGAGGGAAAAAAGAAGGAAAACAGAAGGTTATAAATGACATACTGCAGATTTCTGATTCAACCACTGCTATCCTAAAGTCAGCAATGAGAAGGCCTGCCTGTCTTATTTCAAATGCTATTTTGAAGACTCTATAATACAGGCCGTGAATGTCGACTCTACTTCCCTGGACTGAAATTCACATTCTAGTTTCTGGCTTTGTTCCACGTGGGAGATGCCATCAAATGAAGCACCACAGAGAAGCTCCCTCCAGAACATCCTGGCACTTTGTGTCCCTAATAATGACATCTCGGGGATATTTTTGCCTGCCTTGGTCGTGCTACAGAAAATCAAGAAGCTGTTATCACCTTTGGATCAGTTTAGAACTGCAAGCCTGAGAGGCCGCCTCACAATCCTGGCAGTGGTAGTAAAAAGGAGACAACCCTCCAGGTTTCTAGGTTTGGTTCTCGTAAAGAAAAAAATTGCCTTTTTAAGTTAGTATTAGTGTCTTCATTTTTCAGCTGACAAGAGAAAGCAGCTCAGAAAGGTAAACAGCTTATTGTCGGTTATATAAGCATGAATTGGTAAAGCTTGAACTTGGAAGCATTTTCCTTGAAAGGGCATGCTCTTCTTTCCGTGGCACAAAGCTGTGTTCTCATCAGATAGGTGATACGGCGGCCCGTGTGGAACACTGCAAGGCAGTCCTGTGTAGTCAGGTGGGCACAGCCACCAACTCACTTCCCAGGGACTCTGAACAGGTTACTCTCCTCTGAGTTTTACATAAGGATAATCTTTAGTGACATCTTATCAATAGTAAGAAAAAAATAGGAGTGAATGTTTATGACAAAAAGCGATTCAAAGTCACAGTAAAAAGAAAAGGATATAAGAGCATTGTTCACACAGTAATAATATAGCATCTCATTTTTTAAAACACTACATATTGATATATTTTCTAAGCTGTCCATTTGATACTTTCTAAAGATGATACAAATGTCAAATACACAGCTGATTCTCTTTGAGGTACTTATATCCTATAAAATTGCTGCAAATACTTAAACCCTTGCTCCTAGAGAACATACAGTGTCATATTTCTACAATCCTCATTCCATTTTTGTTAACTGATAAATATATAACCTTTCTTTTACATCAGTTCTATTTAAAGACACCTGATTTAATATTATTGTTGATTTCATTAACATTGAACTTAGAGCCAACAGCACTATAATTCATGAGTAAAAGAAAGTTATCCAATATTCATACTTTCTCCATAAGGCACCTCACAGCCTTAGGAACTCTAAGAAGCACTTCAGCAATATACTTGGTTCATTTTAAACTATAAATCACAACAAAATGCATTATAATGCAAAGAAAAAGTGGCATAAAATAAAAAGCTGAGACAAGAAGGCAGAGCATGGCTTTGTTCTACCTCAGTTGTTTGTTCCTGCTCTGCATATCCATAAATGAACCCAAACCACTGCTAGTATTGATTTGGAGTTTGCAAAAACAATTTTTGTCAGTAGGCAAATTCACAAATATGGAATCTTCAAATAATGAGACTCAACCGTAAATGTAAAGCAACAATACGGAATGAGTTTTAATCTTGTGGCCATTGCATTCCTATTCACATTGAGAAGCTAATGGACTTAATTTGTATACTGGGAAGTTTGGTGACCAATTATTACAATAATTATCAACCTTGCTCAGGTTGTACCATTTCAAATGTGATGATGCATTGTCAACTAAAGTTCTAAGAATAAAGCAAAGTATAATGAATTTTAAAGTTATTGTGTTGTAAAATTAAATCACTCAGAGGGATAACAACATAAAATAAATGTTACTAATAACATATGATAGTAAGGCCTAAATTGGAAAGGGAAAGAGTTGGAAGACAGTTCTGCATGTATGCCAGACATTCGTTTCAACATAACTGTTGCTGTAATATCCTCCCACTAACTTTCTTATACCAAGTGCTATAATCCCACGCAGTCCACATGATGCTCTGTGCTATTAAGTGAAGTAACAGAAAAATAAGTGAGAGAACAGCAGGGTTCTATCACCCGGTGACTTGGAATTCTTACTTGGAAAACAGGTAGTACAGATTATAGAGAAATCACTAGTGAGTTGATAAATGGAAGTCTTCATGATATGGTTTTATTATTCATGGACTTGTTTATTCATCAAAAGTCCATGGAAAGTGAACGTTGCCAGGAATGATATGTTTTGGCTTTCTTTGATATTTTATGGATTGTAGCATGCTTGGTTCGTCTTATAGGGTTTTGGAATAAGTTGTAAAGGACACCAAATATGAATGCGTGCTACAGGGTTGAGGAATGGTAGTGATAAAATTAAAAATATTGTGTAACTAAAAACTGATTGTCATTATTGCAAATAATGCTTGAAACAACTCAGATAGCCCTGCAACTGTGGTCCACACTGGGTTTCTCCAGGTCTCATAGGAATCTGGCTCTCTCCAAGACTGTGAAATTTGAAGTTTAAGAACATTGAATCCATGTATAGCAAAACCATTTTTCTCACAATTTTTTTAACCAATGAACATTGTGTGGGAAATTGATTCCATATGTTTTTGAGTCATTTATGCAACTTGAATAATTAAAATATTCATTGGTAAGAGCTGCCTGATGTCTTTAAATTCAGGAAACTATCTCGTGCCAAAAGAAGACAAACTCAGACACCAAAAGGTCAAGCTAAGTTTGAAATTTCACAACATCTCAAAATGTAATTATTCTAAGAAATTTTACATGTTTGCTAACGCCTCGTGCTTATTATCAAGTGGCAGAAAAATAAGAAATTCCTTTATTCTCCTAGTGTTAATTGTTCCTTCTTTATAGTAGAAAAATCTTTGCCTATGCATCTTTTTCTTGCTAAAGAAACCCCCAAATTATGCTAGAGAGGACCCTAAATTATTGACGGCATTTGCAATAAAATCTTTTCAGCTCTTTTTATTAAAAACAACAAAATAAAATAAATGCTTGTGATTCATTTCTAATTAAAAATCAAGCATAATGATGAAGATATTTTTCTAAGAGTTGCATTATCATATCCATTTTGTAGATTTAGAAATTAAGGTCCTGATAGATTAAGTATATTGGGAACGCACATCTTAATCTTAAATGAATAAGCTAAATTTTGCCTGAAATATTTAATGAGAAGTAGGCACAGAGGAGATAGCTAATAAATTTGGCTCTAGGAAATACCCCTGGTTAACCATTTACTTCTGTGTAAGAGATTGAGATAAGCAAGAAAAAAAAAATGAAAATAAGGAATACTGAAAATTTTACAATAGCATAAAGTTGATAAAATTTGAAGCTGGGAGACCTGCACTAAAATTCTGATGCCTCTCCTGGTTATTAGCTCTATGACCTTGGATAAGTCGCTTGCCCTGAGTCTCATTCCTTAAGTGGGAATAATGAGACCTTATAAGTTTATGAGAACACAGTAAGATGTTAATGTAGGAGTATTTTATATATTAAAAGTACTATATGTATAAATTAATGAGAATCACAATAATATTGATATAATGAGGTAGATAATAAAAGTAGATATGATTGAATTTGAACCCGTGTTATAAGTAAATATCAAGTTTATTTTACTACCTTTGAAAATATTTACTTGTAACTCATGTTACTTGTTGCATATTACAGGTTTAGTTTCTTCTCATCCTCATTGTTAAAGAGAAATTCACAAAAACATAACACATAAATTATTATAAAAACTTACTTTGAAAAAGTTAAAAATTCTCCATGTTTTCCCATCTTTCTGCATCCCATTTTTGGTATCATTTTTACAAAAAGGGACAGCCTTTGCTTTGCCTTATTTACTCTAAATGTAAACCATCTTTAATTAATCTAGTTTAAGAAGATGGACAGTGGTCTTTCAAATATAATGTTCCTTCAGGGAAAAAAGGGTTGAAGGGAAAGAAAGGAAGAAAACAAGTCATTCAGTTGGAAACAAGCTGATACCTGCAGAACAATCCACAGAAGTTACCCCATTGCTGGGAGTATTGCGTTTATGCCCTAATTACAAACGGATTAAGAGGAAGTGGAGCAGAGCACCTCTGATTGCTCTTCACCTTCACACTCAACAACAAGAAACCAGGGTGTTAAATTTAGCCAGTGGCACTCACCTAAGCCCAATCTGTCTAGCCTGGTTTGTGGGCTACAAGGACTTTAACAAAAGATATACAGCTAGTTTCACACTCTGAGGTGTTTCTAGTAAAATAGCAAAAAAAGCTATTTTTTTTAAGCCAGAAATGCCACGTGTAACTAAGGAACTTGAGACCCCTCCTCCTCCTCTTAATGTGATGTCATGAGCTTTAGAATTGGTAATTCTGAATACATTGGGTCTTTTTTTATGTGCCTTACTGAGGTTTCAGATATGACATTTTTCTTCTCATAAAGAACATATGACACTGTACCGGCCCCTGCTAAACTTAAGTCCTGGGGAATTTAAAACCTTTCTTAGTCGACGAAGTGCTAGTTACCATTTTCCCTGAATAAGAAGGCAGCTTCTCTGTTCTTTGCCCTTTCCCCCTCCTCCTTTCAAAATGAATTTCATTGTGTTTACCCAGAAATGGGGCTTTGTGGCAATTAAAAGATTCCAAAGTGGCAGAGGCCAGCGTACCAGTAGAGCTGGATTCCAGCCTTCCATGGTAACACCCAGCTTCCCTTCTCCAAACACCTCCTTCTAGTCCACCCAGACAATTCTAATCCTGCCTCTGTGGTTACTCTGAAAAGGCATCCACTTTGGTTATCAGAAAGGATCTTTCTTAAACAAATATTTACTAGTGTCTGTTTTTCTCTTTTAGGGAGTGAGCATAGGAAGGGCTTGATTCTCTTAATCCCTTTGGGTCACACTTCCTGTGATGATCATCGAATATAGTCGGGGTCCTGGCGCTGGAGCCCAGCCTGCCGGGACCTGGGGTAGCACAAGGCTGGAGTGGCTTCATCAGTTACTCAGCCCCCAGGTGACTACTATTCCTCAGTGCCCTCCACTACGAGTCCCCTCCTCTGTGTGGCAGAAATCCAGGAACATTCCAGGAGGGTGACAATATTTTCCTTTTACAATAACCAGCCTTACCTTTCTCTTGGTTTCATGAACTCTTTAAATGTCAACGTGATTCACGTGGAGGAACTGATCCTACAGTGGAAAAGCTCAGAGAGAGCAGATCTTTTCTCTCATGAACGGTGCAATGCTTCTCTTCTCGGTAGTAGCATGCTGCGTGTTTATTATCACCACATTTTCAGTCTGCATGTAGCCAGGAAGTCTGGTGGATGGAAAGGAATAAGATAGACAATATTTGGAGAAAACTATTTTCTGGAGCTCTCACTTTTCCTACCTGCTTTCCCATCCCCTGACCCACTGTAGGGAATACCCCAAGAGAGAATTAGTTCTCTGTGTTATGTTGTCCGTTATCTCATTAGCTGGGTGTTACTTTGGAGATAGTTGGCGGCAGTATCAGTCTAAAACCAACTTATTTTTCACGTAATCTTAACTGCATTTCCCACAAACATTATGGATGAAAGTTGTTCATTCACTTCACATTACTTCTGAAGTAGATTCCAAATTACTTTCTACAAAAGCAAAAAGAACAAGTCAGAACAGGTATATGGTAAAGAATAGTGGGGCCTTGAAATCCTGAGAAAGAACATACTACGTTTGTATATTAGGATGTTCACAATAAAATCCACTGACAATACTTTATTGAGAGCCCCCCCCTGCTATAGTTAGATCAACTCCTAGCGCTCAGAACCTGGATTCTGCCCGCTCCTGCCTGCCTAGGAATATTACCTGGGTAATTTTTAACTCTCTCACCTGTATCATCAAATTTCTCACCTGTTTTCAGTCTTTCTCACCTGTACAGAACCACGCAGGTGTCTCTCGTCTTAGAAAGCCCTCCCGACCGGACTCACCCCGGCTACAACCCCATTTCTTTCATGTCCTTTTTAGATGACGTTCTTGGGAATGTCGAATATACTTATAGCCTCTAACTTCTGCCACTGTACTTGAAGTTACTCCAGCCAGACTCCTGCCTCCACCACTCCAGCGAAATGATTATTCTCATCAAAATCCCAAATGAGCCTCATGTTGCTCAGAACAAAGATTGATTCTCAATGCTTGTTTTTCTTAACCTGTTATGAATATTTGATACTATTGCATCTAAAATTTATCTCAGTTGAAATGACGGGACATTATTTCTAGGATGCACAGCTTCAAATTCCTCCTATGGACTGATGACCCCTAAGTCTATTTCTCCAGTCCACACCTAATACTTGTTGGAGGTATGGATAGACAGATGATTTAATTTCCTTTTCTACAGTTTATCTGGGTATTCTAATAACATTATTACTAAATGGCAAGCTCATTTTACTACCTTTGGAAATATTTCCTTGTTACGACTCTACTGATAAGATTCTGATTTGTGGCTTCCTTTTCCCAAAGGAAGATACTTTATTAGAAATAATAAAACACTATTGTTTAATGTACTCAGCTATGTTTCAACAATAAAAAAAAAGTGAAACAAGAAAAAGAAAACACTATTGTTTTACCCTTCTGCTTTAGAAACAGTGAAAGATGTACTTGTATAGATAATTTTCCAGGCCAATTCGGTGAGATATATATATTTATATTTATATATTTTATTTTGAGGCATAGTTTCACTTTGTCACCTTAGTAAAGTGCAGTGGCATCATAGTTCACAACAACCTCAAACTCTTGGGCACAAATGATCTTCTTGCCTCAGCCTCCCAAGTAGCTGGATTACAGGTGCCTGCCGCTACGCACAGCTATTTTTAGAGATGGGGTCTCACGCTGGCACAGGCTGGTCTCAAACTCCAGAGCTCGGGCAATTTATCTGCCTCAGTCTCCCAGAGTGCTAGGATTTCTGTGATTTTTTTAATCATTGAAAACAATTAACTTTGATCCCATCATCACCAATAATTAATTTGAATCTGATCTATGGTTTTGTGGCAGCATGATAAAAAAAGATTATTCTCAGGCTCTGGTCTTCCAGCTAGGCCCTGCCTCTCCCACCCATTCATCCTGCTCGGCCCTGCTCTGAGCTCCTGTGATTGACTCGCATTCTCGCAACCAGGAAGCAGGTGCCCAGCCTATTCCCAGCCTGTCTGATCCTGTCCCAGTGCTTTACTGATTGTGGTCTACTTAACTCCATGCTTCCTGGTTCTTGACCTTAGCCACAAACTGGTCTCTGAAATATTCCTAATAAGCTTTTTCTGTAGAAAGTAAACTTCTTGTAGTAAAAGGACAGCAAAAATAAGATTTTAATTTCCTTATTAATGCAGAAATGAAACTCTTGATCGGAGTTGCACTTTGGACTCTTTCTGGGCTATGGATTTACATATGGGTAAAACACATTGTTTCTTACGTCTTTTATTATAATACCTCTCCCACTACCACCTTTATTATGTGGAATTTACACTGGCTCAGAGTGACTTTGATTAGCATGGATAATCCCTGCATTGTAGAGGAATGATTGTCCATGTGGTGGTGTGCTTATTTCTTGGTTAAGAATGAGAAAGTAGGAAGATGTGTAAGAATGTGAGAGGAATGGGCAGCACCTGTGGCTCAAAGGAGTAGGGCGCCCACCCCATATGCCAGAGGTGGTGGGTTCAAACCCAGCCCCGGCCAAAAACTGCAAAAAAAAAAAAAAAAAAAAAAAGGTGAGAGTAAGGATGTGAGAGAAGGAGCTTACCATTACTTCATATGGGGTAATTTAGACTATATTACAACCACTTTTTATAAATTTAATGAGATCCTCTATCTTAGTAAATAATAGGACCAAGAGGAAAAAGAAAAAAGAAAAAAAAGAAGAAGGAGGAGGAGGAGGAAGGAAGGGAGAGAGAAAGGAAACAAGGAAAAAAAATCATTCTCTTCCTAGAAGGCACATTAATAAAAAATACCAGATAATCTAGAAATGTCATCTAGAATTCAGTATTCTCCCTATTGAGACTGTCCAATTCAATGAGGTCTTAATTCAGTTATCCACCATATGTTAACTTGTATTTGTTGCATAAAGGCTTAAACAGAGAGAGATGGGTTAAGTTCCTGAGAGCTCTTCATATTATAAAGAAATAACATCAGGCCTTGAGTTCAAGTCCTTTTTAATGACAGTATTTTCAAAAAGGTATAATGTATTGTGGTCAGTTTACAATAATGGATCAATGCTGTTTCTTGTTTGCTTCTGCTCGCCTATAAGTGCATAACCTTAAGCTATCTATTTGTCTTCTAATCTCCATTTATGAAAAACAAAAACCCTGTAATTTATTTTATAAAACCTTGGGGTACTTGGGAGGCACCACATATATGCTAATTTATAAATACTAATAGCAATGAAACCAGGACAGTTGCTGATTCAAATAAAAACTTAACATTTCACCAGCGTCTACTGGCGAGGTAGGCAACAAAAGTGATCATTGTACACAGAGGTTGTTGATGTGCATATATCAGAATTCTCAGAAGAGAAGCCAGCATTTGACTCAGCAGAAAGATTGATCCCTATTACTGGATCCTCCCATCTGGAATAATGTTCTAGACAGTTTGTACTACCACTCCCTATGCTGAATAAATACATGAATTCTGTTTTAATTATGTGTCAGTCTTTCCTTAACGTGGAATTCCCAGATATGTAGGATAGAAGGCCTTTGATAGTTATTTTACAAAAATTAAGGATTAGTCCCTATAACTTAATCTTGGAAACCACTCTTGTGCTTAGACTTTCACATACACAACCCAGCATGGTGCCTATAGTGACAGCAAAAGAAACACAAGCACTTGGCATCTGCTTGTCAAGGCCGACTTACACCTGAGGGTGCAGAAGAAATACTGGTGTGGTGGAGTTAAGTAAAGTTGCCATTTCCAATGCTATTAGGCTTCCATTAGAACCTCTGTATTTAAGGTAAAATGTTGAAGAATCAAGGACCAATCAAAATTTTTTGTGACTGAATACTTGTGTGTGTGTACAAATCTGAGATGATCTTAGTAACGCTGGAATCTTAAGCCGTTAATACATATTTAAACTGCTATATTCTGTGAGTTACATTCATATTAATTTCCTCCACAAACTTGGAATAATTCCTCATATTTAGCAACCAATTAAGAGAAGTATAACTACATTCCTCATCATGACATGTATCAACTTCTTGACTCCTCCAGAATGTGGTGACCCTTTGTTTTAATAGACTCAAGTGTGCACTACACGGATTTTTGTGTCACGACTGTCTTTCCTGGCATTTTTGGAGTCCCTGCTGAGAAGAACCAGTGATTCTAATATAGAACTCCAGCAATCATGTGCCTGGATTAATCTGTCAACACGGCATCGACACTTTTTGCAGCAAAACATTCCGAAACTCAATTTCCCTGGCTTCTGAATAACTCTTTGGCTAAGGGAAGAAAGACAAAGAAGGTTAGGCCCGCAGGTCACATATTTCTGAGAAAAGATACAGTTCATCAGATAAACTTAAATCAGAGAAAGTTAAAATTATTTTGAAAGAAATACGTCTTGGAAAAGTTTTTGTAAGAATAACACAGATCTCTGTCATCAACAAGGTATAAGTCATTCATAATTAGGATTCTGTGAAAGATGAGTCATGTCTCTTGGATAAATGAACATAAAAACAATTAGCACACTGTGAATTACTTGGTTTCTAAATGTCCTGATAGTTACAACAACCAAATTTAGATTTTTATCTGTCCAATGCTTAGCATCTAGTTAACTCTTTTTTAGAGACAGAGACGAGATTTTTTTTTTTAAACTTCTAAAAAATACTAATAATTACAATTCCTGTTTAAGGAAAGGCAACATGACAAAAAGACGTGATTCCAATAAGAAGCCACCAAGTTGGATGTGTCATCCCAGGGAGCATGTCCAATATAATGCGGAACTTCAAATCTCGTGATGGACAGCCAAGCACCAGCTTAGTGTACACCCCATGCAAGATAAACTGAGCAAGCCGGTAAACTTAATTGCACTGAATTCTGCTAAGGACACTTCACATACCCAGGGCTGTCTGATTTCCTTGCTCAAGTTAAATTTATAACCTAAAATGTACACATTGACATAGGCATCAAGACTGAGGACCATGAAGAGATTCAGAAATTAATCATACACCAGTGATTTATTCCTTGAGGTTATCTGGGTGTTTACAAAACAGCATGGGAGGAGATAGAACACTGCTTAGAAGCAAAGTCTTGGGAATATGACCAAACAGGCCCAAATACAGACTGTTTAAGTTTCTAGTAAGATGACCTCATGCAATTTAATACTCTCCTATGCCTCAGTTCCCTGTTCCATGCAGCTTATCTTGAGGATAAAGTGCAACAATGTTTACTAGATCACACTTTTTGAAAAGTGTGTTAATATCTCTCATTTACTTTTGAATCTTCGGGACATAGATACCATTCAGCACTTGGTAGGTGCTCAGTAAATATTAGGTGAACAAATATCATGGTAGTGATAATTTTCACACCTAGGAGGTTTAAGAAACTTTTTTTTTTTTTTTGTAGAGACAGAGTCTCACTTTATTGCCTTCAGTAGAGTGCTGTGGTATCACACAGCTCACAGCAACCTCCAGCTCCTGGGCTCAGGCGATTCTTCTGCCTCAGCCTCCCTTGTAGCTGGCACTACAGGCACCCACCACAACGCCCGGCTATTTCTTGTTGTAGTTTGGCCAGGGCTAAGCCCGAACCCACTACCCTCGGTATATGGGGCCAGTGCCCTACTGACTGAGCCACAGGCACTGCTCTTTTAATGGTTTCCCAAAGCACTTAGAATAACCTGTAAATTCCATAAGGCTCTGTATGATCTGAATTGTTTGTATTTTTTTTTTATCTTATTTGGAGTTAATCTTTAATTCTTTCTTTTTTTCTACCTCTGGCTTCCCTGCTCTGTTTTGCTGTCTATGATAAGCCACACTGTTTCCTTACCTCAGGACCCTTGCACATGCTTCTTTCATCATGTTTTTGCCATTTCACATTCTGCATCCAGTTCTCTTTCCCAGCTCCTGGTCCTTCTAAGCAAGAATCATGCCAGACTCACCACCAGATGCTTTGTTATGAAACCACAAAGGTAATAACCATGAAAGATCACAAACCTCTCATCAATAACTACACCAGCCTACTACATCATGCATTCCAGCCGGTGACTGTACTTAGTTTCCTGAAAACTCAATTGCTTCCCTTATATGACCAGGGTGGGTTACTGACTTTTTGTGATCCTTTTCAGACTTTTACTTCCTTTTTTTCTTCTGAAGTTGTAGAAGGTATAATTCTTACAATGAATTCCTTATTCTATAATTTATAGTTATTCTGGTTCCCTGATTAAACTCTAGTTGCTAAAGTTATTGGTAATGGAATCATTAAGTTGCCAAGAGCATAGAACCTTAAAGATCAGGATCTCTAATTGGTTCTTTTCTTATTGAATTTAAAGGCATCAGTATTCCTATGGTCAGAAGTGAAGGAGACACCAATAATACATTAACAAAGCAGTTATTTAAATAATCACTTTTGGGCACCCGTAATGAAGTACCTATAAGAGACAAAGCTTTGGGATGGTAAAGTTTCTGCCAAGGGAAATACTAGTGAAAATAAGGAGCTTTTAAATGTGCTAGAAAACATGGAGAAAGAAAATGATGTGGCTGAAGTATTAAATTCCTGGCTAAGTATATTAGATGAGAATAGAAGAAAATAGTGTTAGAGAAAGCTGAATTTGTTGATAAAGGTGCAGTATGCAAAGACTCTGGGTTCATGGTTCTACCTTGAACAGCAAAGAGAAGCTCTAACAATCTGGTTGGTTAATTGACTGAAGCCTAGCCCCAAACGTAACTTATGCTAAATCAAACTGTAGAAAAGGTATCCAACGGCTTAGGGAGATTGGAATGCTAGAGTGGATTTATGATGCAAGAGCTTTTCACCCACCTATTAATCTTGAGAAGGTCCAGAAGACACTCCCTTTACCGAGGCTATGCAAAGCTGTAAGAAATACGTTCAAGTAGAGCACTCCCTGCATCTGTGAAGAGCTCTGTGGTAAATATATTTATAGGCTAAAAATGATAGGGGAACTCTTGCCATAAAACTGAACTCCTGGAATTCAATGGGAATTTCTGGATGTCAACAGCCAATTGGCAGTGGTCATCATCACATGTGAATATGATGATTGTAATGAGTGCCAGATCCACGGCAGTAATTAGGATGACTGGACCAACACAGATCTTTGATCTTGGCTAGATGATAATAATGTCCTCAGAAGTGAAATTAATTGACAGACTACTAAAATTGTAATCAGGTGGAAAAGCTCTTTAAGTCATCACAATGGAGAGTTGTGATCAATTCCTCGGCTAATTCCCAGACTTTACCCTTAACAGATTCAGAGTACCTTGAATGGAGGGATAGTGAGATTCCCTTGAGAAGGACACTTCTACGTAGTCAAGTATTTACAGGGTACTCTCCCTCTTATCCTTCCTCAAGGGGACCTGAGGTCACTTTCCAGCATGACTAGGTATTGGAAAAAGATAAATAGTAAAGTTTTTAAAGGATTAATAGGCAGTGTATCCAAAGTGATGTTAATTCCCGGCGATGTAAACATCTTTGCTGTCCAGCACTCAGAAGGGGACTGACAGAGGTCAGTGATGAAGTATTGGTTTAGGTTCTGAATGTCTCCAAATACTCCCAGTGATTTTTGTACCCCAGTTTCAGAATGATATAGTTGAAATGGAGAAACTTAACAACTTTTATAATCCTCATATCAGATACTATGATAGGAAAGGCTATAATTTGTAAAAACCATTAGAACCAGCTTTGCATACAAACATAGTAAATGAACAGTAATACCTCTTTCTGGAAGGATTGCCGAGATTAGTAACACCATCAAGTATTCACAAATGCAAAGGGTGGTTCCTGTTATATTTCCATTCAATATGTCCATTTGGCCTCTGCAAAAAATACACGACTCTTGAGGAATGATAGATTATCATAAATTAAATCAACTAGTGACTTCAGTACCTACTGTTCCAACTTTTGTTGCCGGGATAAATGGATACATCCCTGGCATTGACAGATAGATATATAGATAGATGATGGATAGATCTTCAAATGCTCTATTCTCTGAAGACACATTCTGCTAATATCAGAGCAGCTTACCTTCATTGAGAAGGACCAATAATATACCATCATTGTCCCATCTCAGGGCCATATCAACTCTATAATTCTTATTTATAATTTCTATCTTTAGGTACTTGAATCACCTTTCCATTCTTGGGAGCAGCTACAAGAATAACTCTACTACATTAATGATATTATAATGTTTGGACCAGGATAGCATCAAATGAGATACTTAAAACTCTTTAGTAAGATATATATATCTTAAATACATATATATATACACACACATCAGAAGATGGAAAATCCCACAAAATCTTAAAGTCCTGACATCATGTAGAAATTTTTAGGAATCTTTGGAGGGAGTTTAGCATTTTTTTGGTTAATTGAGTGATAATTGCATCATGTTAGGTGGAAGCATGATATCGTTATTATCTTTACTTAGAAATTAAATTTTTAAACACAACATGCTATGTTGACATGAGATCGATCACCATGATACCATACTGTCAATATGGCTAAACTGAAAGTACATTTCTATGTGTTTCAGATTAGGAATTAGGATTAGCAAGTAGAACCATTTTGCATGAAATCTGGGGGGCAGAAATAAGGCAGCCATTATACTTTGTAGGTTATTGTTTAATGGTAATAAAGAACAGATGAAGAGGTGGCAGGATTTTTCCAGTTTGCCCTTATCTTGTTCCATTCTGAGGCTCTCTCTTCTTCCCAAATGTCTATTCTATTTCTAGGCACATATTTAGGAATGGACGAAGTTCGTTGAGGGCAATATCCAGGATAAATTAATTGTTAAATCACAGAGATAGGTGGTCTATAAATCCTTTCTGATTTTCTGAAAAAAAAATTACTTGTGTTTCCTTCCTCTTTCTATCAAAATCTATTAATGTGTTAAGAATTGAGCTCATGGGCGACTCCTGTGGCTCAGCGAGTAGGGCGCCGGCCCCATATACCGAAGGTGGCGGGTTCAAGCCCAGCCTAGGCCGAACTGCAAAAACAAAAAAAATAGCCGGGCGCTGTGGCGGGCGCCTGTAGTCCCAGCTACTAGGGAGGCTGAGGCAAGAGAATTGCTAAAGCCCAAGAACTGGAGGTTGCTGTGAGCAGTGTGATGCCACGGCACTCTACCCAGGGCGATAAAAGTGAGACTCTGTCTCTACAAAAAAAAAAAAAAAAAAAGAATTGAGCTCATTTCAGACTGGAAAAAAATCAAAGATTTTAATTGTCTTATTTTATAAATTAAAAAAATTTGATGTACATTTCAAAGTATCATATGTGTTACCTTAGATAATCCTTTTCAATAACTCTGAGGTAAGCAGGGAAATTAATTTCTTTTTCAAATAATATACTAGAGACAAAAATAAATTAAGGTACTTACCTCAGATCATTATTATATAAAAATAAAATAATATTTCCTTTTATTTTTTTAAGGATGTTATAAAAACTAATCAATTTGTATTATTTTTGTCTTGCATATGGCTGAATTTATAAAATTTATAAACTAATGCACTTGAGAAGACTAGAATCACTAATTCACTAATTTCCACTATCACCATGATGTATGTATGGCCTGAATAGATGATAAGGACAATGACCCAACAGCTATTATTGTGAAAGACATTTGAAATGGGCAAGAGAAAGATTCCTGGGTGTTCTTTCAATCTGTGCATTGTCTAGCAGGCTCTCTGGAAGTGTCTGGTTTTATGCAGGTGTGCACAATCCACTGTCTTTGTTCAGTCTATTAGCAACTCTGAAGAGATGGAACGTGTGGAAGGCTGATGCTGGTGCAGATGTTTCCTGTCCATAGTGAAGCAAATGAGTCCTGTTCATTTCAAAACAAATGAATTGTGTCCAGTAGAGAATATAAATCTCATTCCAGCACTCAGGTTATAAGAAGATAGAGCGTCTTGATTCAAGTGCCATCAGATTATCAAAAAGGTGAGAGAAAACTATCCAAAAGGAAATCAACTGTTTTCCTGAACTATGTGAAATGAATGTTAGTCAAAGGAACCAAAAAAATAAGAACTATCCATCACAGCTGCATAAAAGGATAAAACATTTCTATCATGTAAAACAATATAAATGAAGTTGAAACACAATAGACAGATTGGGAAAAATATCCTTAATAAACACATCATGTACATACAAACATATGCATATCTGTATTTATAAAGAGTCCCTTCAAATAAATAAGAAAAATCATCTGCGATAACAAAAAAAAGAAAATCCAGCAAAGGATATGAAGAAAAAATAAAGATCAGGGAGGAGCCAAGATGGTGGCCGAGTAACAGCTTCCTTGCAACTGGGCTCAGTGAGACTGGGGAGAGAAGACTTCAGGCATCTCTGGCTGGCGAGATCTGCCCAGAAACATCCCTTTGGGGACACAGGGAGACAGCGTGAGAACTTCTGGACCCCCTGAGGAAGGCAAAAGCAGTGGAGATCTGGCAAGTGGTTGCATGTGTTCGTTCGGTCTAATCCTGCCAGCAGCTGTGACTAAAGCACCAGTGAGATTGCAAACTGGAAAGGCCTTACCTGTGAGCTGTTTGGGTTTCTTTTGGACTCGGCACTCGGTTGAACTGCCTTGAGAGAACTGGGGCAAGAGTGCGGAGGTATTTGAGTGTTGTCT